>BSXT01004387.1:0-11166 GCA_030267785.1 Phytophthora fragariaefolia
CAGGACGATTGTCTTCTCCGTATCGCCGCTCTTCGTGATGATCACGTAGCTGTATGACGTGGTGCCATCACCCAGCGTCGTCTCGGTTACCTCTACAGTCACGAGTTCGTCGCCGCCGAGCATACTCGAGTCGACCCCAGGAGGCAGCGTGGACGAGTTGTAGTGCTCCACCACGGGCGCCGCGGTTGTCGTAGCGGGCGAGGACGTCGTCGTCGCGGTCGTCGCAGTGGGGGTAGCTGTGGTCGTCGACGTCGGTGCTGTAGTTGTCGCCGGCGTTGCAGTCGTCGGCGTTGGAGCTCTGGTGGTGGAAGTGGGCGATGTTGTCGCCGGCGTCGCGGTCGTCGGCGTTGGAGCTCTGGTGGTGGAACTGGGCGATGTTGTCGCCGGCGCTGTAGTTGCTGGTGTAGTAGTGGCGGGCGATGTGGTTGCTGGGGTCGTAGTGGTCGGCGCCGTAGTCGCCGGCGTTGTAGTTGCTGGCGCTGTGGTCGCCGGTGGGGTCGTGACTGGAGTCGAGGTGGTGTCGCTTGAGTTTGCATCAACAGAGGAGGCATCACCTAATACCAAGCGATGCAGGTTAACACATCTCCTTGCCCCGACGAGATGCAGAGATCCACGCACCGACGTCCTGCGAGCTTGCTGCGGTCAGCAAGAGAGCAACGCACACGCACCAGGCCGCTCGACGCCGCGAAGCGTACGCCATGTCGGGCTGAAGCGAGCTAATCTTCACGAAGCGCGAAGTGAGTGAGAAAGCTGGAAGGAATCTCCCATTGACCAGTCTCCCATTAAGTCCAGCCGAGCAAGATAAAGGGTACGTTTGGGATGGCGCAGGTGATAACTTCCACCTCACAAGCTTCAGGTACAAGACCCGACCATAGTAATACTAACCGTTGTTCATTAGCGCACACGCATGCTGTTTTCCACCTTTGCTGTCAGTCCGCAACGCTACTAGAAGAATCCCGGCCGCTTACTGTCCCTGGCGCTGGCGCGGCGCGCACTTAATAATGTCGTCTACTCTGAGAATCATCTCGGCAGCCTCAGCAGCCGAGAACAGCACCTGCTTCTTGCTCTTCAGCGCCTCGCGGATGCCCAGCGCCTCCATGTCGCCCACGCACCCCGTGCGCATGTCCAGGCCAGCCGTCGTCTCGCCACGGTGGTGTGCTGCGCGCAGCTGCGTCACCAGCTCCGAGCTGTCGTAACCACCGTTGTCGGCGATAATGCTAGGCAGCTGACGCAGCGCGCGCGCGAACGCCTCCATGGCCAGAGCCTTCTTGCCGGGCACGGAAGGCGCCTTGTTGTCGATGGCCTGCGCCATAAGCACCTCCGTGCAGCCGCCGCCCATAACTGTCTGCGAGTGCTTCACCGTCTGGGTGAGCACAGCCAGCGCGTCGTGCAGAGATCGCTCGGCTTCGTCCAGCAAGTGCGAGCTGGCACCACGCAGCACCACGGAGCAGGCCGATCCGGTCTTCACGCCCGAGAACCGCAGCATGCGGTCCTCGCCGATGATGATCTCCTCAATAAGCTTGCACTCACCGAGCTGCACGGCGTCCGGGTTGTCAAACGTGGATGCGATCTCACCGCCCGTGACAGCAGCCAGGTGCTCAATGCCGTCGAAGTCGGCGTGCTCGATAGCCATAATCCCCTTATCGGAGAAAATCTGCTCGGGGTAGTTGTAGATGAGCTGGCGGTTGACGAAGCAGTTGATGCCGAAGTTGGCGATCTTCTCGACCTTGGCCTTCATCTTGGCCTTCTCGGCGTCCTCGATCGCCGACACCTTGTCCATCGAGTCCACCTTGACGCGAGCGCCGTAGATCTTGATCTTGTCCGTGTCCATGCCCGTGTTGGCCACCAGGATCTTGGCGTTCTCGATGCGCTTGGGCTGGCCCACGCCGATCTTCTTGTCCAGGATGAAGCCCTCGTCCAGGTACGAGTCGCGCAGCGAGCCGCCGGCCTTCTTGATGATCTGGATATAGTCGAGGTTGTTGGAGCCGCGCAGACGCAGCACGGCGTCCACCGCCAGCTTGGCGAAGTGGTCCTTCTCGTACGTGAGCAGCTTGGAGCTGAGCGTGGTGCGCGCGATGTTCATGAGGTCCTCGCGGAACTTGTCGGCGTCCTGCGAGTTGTCCTTGGCCGAGCCCACGAGCGCGTCATGCGCGGTGGTGAGCGCGATGCGCCAGCCGTCGATGATGGTCTGCGGATGGATGCGCTGGTCGATGAGCTTCTCGGCCTCGCGCAGCAGCTCGCCGCAGAGCACGGCGACGCTCGTGGTGCCGTCGCCCACCTCCTCGTCCTGCGTCTTGGCGATATCCACGAGCACCTTGGCGGCCGCGTTGTCCACGTACACGCTGCGCAGGATGGTGGCGCCGTCGTTGGTGACCGAGATGCTCTTGTCGGGGCCGCCCATGGACTGCAGGATCTTGTCCATGCCCTTGGGGCCCAGCGTCGTCTTGACCATGTCGGCGATGGCGATGGCGCCCACGAACGACGACATGCGCGCGTTCTCGCCCTTCTCCACCTGCGACTCCGGGTCCAGCACGGCCTGCTGCATCGTGGCGCTTACTTGCTCTCGGGGAAGGGGAGGAAGGCGGTCGACGGCTCGTTATGTATGGAGCTGCGCTCGCGAAGATATTTGAGTGGCCCCCTCCGACAAACCCACAACACGGAATGCGCCAGGCAGTTGCGAAGGAACCTCTCGACACCTTATACGGAAGGGCTGGATAGAAAGTGACAGGATGGATACACTCCAACGACGACAGCTTCAACTATCGCGACGAATCGATGTCTGTGGCGTAGCTGAGCACACGAATCGGGGCGGGGTGTACCACCACCAGCACACAGAAGACCGTCTCCATCTTCTGGCTTCGCCATGGCGTCAGCAGCACGAAGCACAGCAAACAAAACACTTCGTCCGGGGTGGCCACGTTGTCTTCTAGCCGGTACGGCTCATAGTGTCTGGAAGTAAGGTCGACCGCAACACTGGAGTCCTTGCGTTTAAAGTGTAATAGTGAATACTTTCAGCATTGGATATCTCACAGTAGATTCGATCATATTTAAGACTCTCCACGTTCGCCCGGGTGAGCGGTTGCACGCCCAGTTTTTAGTTCGTAGCAAACGAGTGATTTCGCGCTACTGGATAAATGCACCAACAATGCACTGAGCAGCTGGCCCAGTTTTGAAGAGGCAAAAATAGTTGTTGCTGCCTTCAGTTTTCGTTTTAACGTGATTTTTGTGACGGCCTCGAAATAGTTGGGCTTTCAGAACTCTACCGACTCCGTGTCGAACAACTGTCAACAGAGATGCTGTCTTCGGATGGTATGCAGCGAACAGAGCAAGCACTTCTCCTCCCATTGATGCTCCTTGCTAATTTCGCAGTATTCCAGTATCTGCTGCTACTCTTTCACAAACGCTGGCGGGAACCGTATGTGATGTAATTGCTCTTCACTGCAACACTCGGATGGGTCAGTCTTGTGCCGTTTGCCTCAGTTGGCAGCGAGCTCTTGCTGTCAATGAATGATGCGTCAGAGGGAAGTCTGGCGCTGTTACTACTTGTGGAGACCGTCCTCGATGGCAGTGCAGCATCACAAGGAAGACACCCAGTTCGGTCAGAGACACCAGAACGTCGTAATCCAACAAGTAAAGTACCCCATACCAGGAGAAGTTTGCTGGTGCGGGGTTGGCGACATCTAGCGAATCTGCTTATTCTCGCTGAGCTCGTCTTGCTAGTTCTTGACGTTGCGCTCATTTTCTGTGATATTCCATCTAAGGACGAACATCGACTAGATTTAGTCAACAAGAACATGGAGAATATCACACTCGCTTTCACGTTCATATACCGATTCGAGTTGTTGGCGATGACCCAGAAGCGCGGGTGGCGTCAATATCTACACGAGGAATGGTTAGAGATATTGTTTCACGTTGTTTTTGCTACTCACGAATACCCCTTCATGCTGCTAGAAAATTATACGGATATGTCTTGGGAGTATGTGCAAGGTTTGTACATGCGGCTCACCCTTTCCCCCTGCATTTGGATGACTATCGGCAATCACCACTACCGCCCTTAATTCTCTTCTGTCAATAATGCCGGCCGCCTCAGCTAACTTTATTGCCGGGGATCGGGTGGAATCGCGAACCCGCGGATTAAAGATCGCGATTTTACCAGTGTTGCTGACGCGCCAGGAAAACTTAAGCCCGATGTCGAGGCCAGGCATGCCAATATGTTTAAATAAAATGCGTTGCCGTTCTATTTTACTTGCATGCAGTGTCTCGTGATCCAATATGTAAAATAAACAACTTTGTAGGATTTCGTCATGATTGTCCACACCAATGATAGTGAGGCATTACACAGACGCAAACTTTGTGTGAATAGAGATGCTCTCTCTTACACCCTGTATCAAGTAGAGTGAGCCGTGCTTATCCCAGTCATACTTTTCATCAGTTTTGCAGTATTTCAATACCTACTGTTGCTATTTCACAAACACTGCAGCAGGTGGCCGTCCATGCCACCTTTAGCTGCCTTCACTTATTAATATGGTCCTGCAACGTTTTAGTGCGAAGTAATACCAAGGAGCTATAGGGAGCATTCGCCAGTTGCGATGCCCCTAACCGAGAATCGAGCCAAGATGGTAAGGAGATAACACCTACAAATCTACCTTGAACCGCTCATTTTTCGTTCGGCTAAAGTACTGATGAGTCATCAGTGATGACGCCAGCCAGACCCGTGGGGCTCTGAATTTTAATAGGTGCAACTTCCAAAGAAGTGGCCTATTGCAAGAAAACCATACAGAGTCTGATATTAATAATGGCATGGAAGTTTAAATGGTCTTGCAGGAATTGAAATGGCAAACAATGCCAGACAAAGTTTAGCTTTTTCTTTTCAAGATTTGCAAAGTATTCTTCTTCGATCAAAATTTTGTCATACGTTTTCCGTTTCGACAGGGGGTCTCCAATTCCGAAGTACAATTAAAGGTATGATCAAGTATTTATAAACAATTATCCAACTCGAAGAACAAGGGACTAGCTGAAACGAATACCCTCCGCAAGATCTAGTCCAGACCCAGATTATCTGGATCAGACTACAAGATCAACTATCATCCAGCAGAAGTGAAACAATTTCCGGTCAATCCTTGAGCGTTATCAGGGCTATAGCTTTTTTTTTACAAATTGAAGGCCGCATTCTCCCCATTCTCTACGAAAGTCCTTCACTGACGATTGGGAAAAGATTGCATTGCAAAATCGCCAAAACATTTCCCAGTGCAACAATTAGCCGCTATTAAGCTACTAAAAATACATGAGTCGTGAGCTAGCTGCTCGCAACTCGAGATCGAAGTGCATCGACAAGTATGGCATCTAACAACTTGCGGCTAGCGTCGAGTTGATGTGCGCGAGCAGCGGCTTTTTCAAGCAGCCCAGGCAGGAAGTTCTGCTTCACATCCTTTGCTAATGGATCGAAGAAATGGCCGCTTTCCACGAGCGTGTCGAATACTTGAGCGTGCAAGCTGGCCAAGTATTGCTTGGCAGATGCACGGGCTGCCACCTTCTCTTCTAGTTCGGCTTGTGCTGCAAGACGCGCAGTCTCCTCATCCAGACGACGCTGCTTCTCGGCAAAGCGTCGCTTGGCCTCGGCCTCAAGCCGCTGTACCTCGGCCAATTCTGCGTTGCGAGCCTGCTCAAACAGCTCTTGACGCTGACGGATTTCGCGCAGCTCCATCTCCTCGAGTAGTTCTAGCATTCCGAGCTCTAGCGTCTTCCCTACCAGCACCTCCAAAATCGGCTCGACCTCGAGGTCAAAATCGAACAGGTCTCCGCCCTCAATCTGCGTGGAAACATCTACCCCCGACGGCGTCGGCACGAACGAAACTGGCGGATGGAGGTCCAGCAGAGTATCTGTCTGTGTATCCGCGTCTACCTCGGGGTTGCGATCGGTCAGCTCCTCCAGATAGTTGTCTGTTTGCACGTCCATGTGGAACCTGCCGCCCACAGGAGGCGGGGTGGCCGGCCGTTGTTGCTGTTGTTGCTGCTGCTGCTGCTGTTGCTGCTGATAGCGCGCCGCTCTGGCTGCGCCCTTGTTATGCTTCCTGGTATCCCCGCTGTTGCCTCGTCCCGGGCTCTCGGGGGTCTCCTGCACGAGCACGAAGGGGCAGCCCAGCAGAAGCGCAGCACTTGAGCACGTTGCAGATGGCATTGCAAGGCTGCACGCACCTCTCGCATGACGTAGGCGCTGCCGCGGTGCACGCGCTTGTCGAACATGATGTTCTGCGAGCGCTCGGCATGGCCGCCGGTCCTGGGGGGGGCAGCAGCATCACACACAGAGCAGAGGACAGAGCGCATGAGAGCAGCGCAGCGCGAGCGGCGACGGCAGCGACACGCACGAGGAAGCGGACGCTTTGCTGCGCTTGGTGGCCACGGAGCGCGGCGCCGACGAGAACTCGTAGCCGCCGGACTGCATCGCGCAATGCGTCGGCCAAAACGCCGCTTCAAGTCGTCCTCGAAACCGCCCCGCGGCCCTAAACTGCGCGCGCTCGGTACGTGCCGATGACCGCGATGGGCTGCGGCCAGAAAAGGCGCGGCGAGACACTTGGCTTCGCTTCGCTGGCAGTGCCAGCGCAGCGAATTGCTGCCGCTGACGCCCAGCCAGCCGGCGGGCGGCGTTTACGGTCGAGCTTCAAGCCGTGCGACAGTTCGGCGTTCACAGGATGGGCTGCGGATTGCGCGTGACGCGGCGCTGCTCGCAGTGAGCACAGCGCGCCCTGCATCGAATTCGAGCACCTCGGGCGGACACGCGCCGGGCGGCGTCCGCGCGCTTGCACTCGGCGTGTTGCTGCGCGGGGGGGACGGACCACCCACCAGTTCAGGCTTCAGCCGCAGCAGAGAAGAGCAGAGCAGGCGCGCTATACTGTAATTCATCCACGTCGACCGCCGCCCAGCCATTCGCCGCGGCGCATCATGCGTCCAGCCCCGCTCCGGCGCCTTCCCCACGCTGCGCCTGTGTGATCGGCGCGCCGATCCTCTGCGAGCCGCTTGAATAAGGCGGCCTGATATCCAGGCGGACATAGCCTCGAGCGTCGACCTGATTGACTGCCGCCGTGCTTCCTCGGCCCCTTCGGCCTCCGCGCTGCAGCTCGTGATGACCAGCGCCACCCCCACACGTTGCGTGTGTTGACGCAAATATTGAGCGCCATGCGGCGGCGCTGATGTGACCAGCCCCCGACCAGCAGCAGACCGACCAGCAGCAGACCGCGACTTGAGGAGCCCAGCGCAAATCAGACAAGTAGTCGCTAAGTGGTCGCAAAGTAGCCCCTAAGTCCCCAGGGATAGAGACGCCCGCGCCCGGAGAGAAGACCAGGGATGCAACAGCCGCCACAGCTTGTTTTCCCTCGCGTACCTATCCGAGCCGCGCTCGCCGCCTTCCTTCCGCCCCCCGCAGCTGCCCGCCCCACGCACGCACGTACGTACTCGCGCCCGTCGCGCTGCCCCCTCCTTGGCGCTCGCCACCTCACGCCCGTCGTCCCGTGGCGTCCCCCGCAGCTCCTTCAATGGCTTCACCGCAGCAGCAGCCGCAGCAGCTCGAGCCCGCCGCCACCTCCAGCGCGGACGCCGACGCGACGTCTGCCGCCTGCTCCTCGGCCCCGGCCGTGGCCACGTCCTCGAGCGGCCGCCCGCCGCTGCAGGACACGTCGGCGCTCGAGATCGCCTACAGCACCATCTCGCCCAAGGTGGAGCAGCCGCAGTACCCCATGCACATCAAGCTCAACCTGATCGACCAGAACCCGCTGGCCTCGAGCCTCTCCACCAACGGAGACTCCACATCCTGCGAGAGCCCGTACCCCATGACGCCCATGACGCCCGGCGGCTACTCGTCCAGCGGCGGCGACCTCAGCAAGAAGCAGCGCCACAACCTGCGCGAGCAGCGCCGCATCCTGCGCATCAGCAACCAGTTCGACATCCTCCGCAACAAGCTCGAGGCGGCCGGCTACTCGTCCTCCAAGAAGGACAAGTACAGCGTGCTGCAGGCCACGCTCGAGTACATCTCCAACCTCGAGCGCAACCAGATCGGCGGCGTGGCCCCGCACCCGCAGATGCCGCATCACATGCAGCACCCCAATGGAATGCCGCGCCACCTCCCGTCCCCGTGCAGCGACGCCGGCGGGCGGCTGTCCATCACGGCGCCCTCGCCCAGCCACGTGGACAGCAAGGGCCAAGTCTTCATGATCGACAGTATGCCCTCGCCCGTGCCGGCCTTGTCCATACCAGGGATGCAGCCTCAGACCTCATATCCGCTGGATATGGAAAACATTTACGGCAGCGCTGCGAACGGCTCTTCAGGTGCTGGCGGGAGCGAGATCGAAGGCTCGGCTGCCTCCTATCGAGACGTGTTCGCCAACAGCAGCATGCCCAGCCTTCTGGCTAAGCTGGACGGCACGATCGTCGAGGCCAACGCGCTGTTCCTGGAGCTCTGCTGCAAGAACATCGACGAGCTACGGCTTCACAGTCTCTACACAATGTGCACTGCCATGGACGCCCCCAAGATGTACACTCTGGTGAGCAAGATCTTGTCGTGCGAGATGGCGTCCGCACAGAGCAAGATGATGTGGCATTTCTCGAGCACAGGCGACCGAAAGGTAACGTGGCTGAAGCATGGCGACGGTATCTCTCACCTTTGTATCTCACATTGCTGGTCGTTTATTGGCATCTATGCAGGTGTTTGTATCAGTGTCTATGATCCACGATAGCCTCCACCGCCCCGCCAATCTGCACTGCAGTCTGCTGCCGCTGTCATGAAACCCACAGCAGATCCAGACTAGGCCCCTTTGATTGGACGCGTCCCTCTGCCAGCAGGGAGCCTTTACTGCGCACTTACACGCAACAAGCTTCTGGGTCTGCACGGCGGCTCGCTGCGGCTGGCGAGATGGGTGCAGCAGTGGGTGTTGATGATTTGTGGCCATTTTGTACAGGCAGCTAGCTGTTGCAAGCGGCGGGTGGGACCAAGTTACTGAGGCGGAGACGAGGGCTCCTTCGCCTCTGCATGTTTAGGCTGTATCTTTTGCATGAGCTGTACCATACGAAGCCTCGACGCACACGACAGTGGCGGCGGGGCTGGCAGGAGAGAGAAAACGAGAGAGCGACGACAACCAGCATTAAAAGCTTACATGGACGCTATTTATCATCAACGCGGTCTCGGTCTTGCCTCGGTGTTGTCGTCTTCTCCATGCCAAACCAGGCGCGCATCTTGTGCTCGCAGCCGTCGCAGGCGTACCATGGCTGCGCTGCGGAGCTCTGGGCTGCACAGGCGGGGGAGTCCTTCGGTGTCTCGAACAAGTGCGTGATCGCCCTCCAGACCCCAGCGGCGGCGAACGTGCCGGCACAGGCGAGCAGCCATCGGCGCTGCCCCAGGTCGTGTCGGGGCAGCTTGGAGCGCTGTCTCGGCAAGCCAGCGGTTAGTGGTCGCAGCGCGCAGGCGGAGACCAGCGCAGTCCACGAACCTCGTTGAGGAAATAGGCGCCCACCCCCAGCAAAGTGGCGGATCCCGTGAGACGGCAGCTGCAGAGAGACAGCGAGGAGTGAGTCCGCAGCATTCGCATCGACAGCGCACACAGAGTCGCCGCGGCGCACCCAAGGCAGTCCTCCATCTCCGGACCAGCCGACACCGACATGGTGACAAGGCAAAAATGACATTAGCAAAACGAAATATCGCAATACGATGCTACAAGTAGTATTACAACATCTGCAGACTAAATTAAATCCGACAGATATTTTTAGTTGTAACATCGATGCTGCTGCAGGAAACACCAGTTGCAGTCGTTGAGCATTGAGTGGAGGGCCCAGCGTGAAAGACGCCATGTGGACGTCCGTCACACAAGATGAAATCGACCAAGTGGCTATCGAGGCCTTCTTGCCAGTAGTGCTGCTGCTGAACTACACGCTCCTCATGTACCTCGCGGTATTTTACTGGAAGCGCCGTTACGAGCGGCGAGTCATTCTACTACTGTTCGTCGCAACGCTGGGTACTGTCGCCATAGTTCCTTTTGCACGGCCGGACCAAACCTTTGTGGAGGCCGTTAACGACATTTCGGAAGCATGCTGCGTCTTGACCTTCTTACTGCAGATCACCATTATTGGCTACGATTTGAACAAGAAGTTCAAGATGCGCTCTGTCATGCTTCTAACGTACGCGGCGGAAGTGCTGATCCTGGCCGACCTTGTGTCGATCCTGCTTTCGTGCATAGTTGTGTTTAATCCCAGCACGATCTCGGAAGACACGACTCAAGAGATTTCAAACATTGCAGAGAACATGAACCTAGCGTTTATTTTCATTTTCCGCTTCTACTATATCGGCATCTCGCGTGGGTGGGCGAGCATCTGGAAAACGCGGAAATTCGAGGTTTGCTGCTATCTGCTTTTTGCTACACACGAAATGCCTTTTGAGTTGATATCTCAAGCTAGTGGGCTCAACTGGGAGTTTGCTCAAGCTATTTGGCATCGCACCACTCTTACAGCGTGCCTGCTTATAACGGTACGAACAAAGATCAAGCGGCTTTCAGCTGCTGCTGGCACAAGTACAGCCTCACATGTCAGTTCGGTTAATAGTGGCAGGGAGAGATCAACGTTGGTCACACTCGCAAAGAACGCAAGAAGGGTGAGCTTGCGACGAGTTTTTGACGGGAAGATGTCGCCTCGGTTAGACTTTCTTGTTAGAAAATCGGGAAAATCGGGAGGACGGCGTAGCTCGGGACCTCACAAATGTACTGTGGCCCCCATCAGACAACAAAATGAATTGTAACGACCTTTCGCCCCATTGCACTTCAAACCTTATTCATGACGCCTTCATGATCTTGGTCTTGTGAGAGCTAATTAATAACCCTGTATTGGAGGCTTTCAGACGCACTTCAAAACGCAAAAATCTGTATCAAAAGTACGCAGCGCGAAGTTTTATTTTTAGCGCGACCCTTCACTACGTCAATTTGGGTCCTGAAAAACTGTATCTGGGAGGCATCAGACGGTCAAACCACACGGCAATTTCCGTACCGGATCCAACATAGGCATGGTCCGAGGTCCTTGTACTTACGAGCGATGCGAAGCTCTGCAGGACGAAGAGCTCGTAGCGGTCCCATGTACGGTGTGCCGGAAACCTGTTCACCACTTCTGCTCAAACTCGCTGCTCGATGGCGGGCT
>BSXT01004388.1:0-12038 GCA_030267785.1 Phytophthora fragariaefolia
CCAGCTTGGCCGCTTCCGTGACCTGCTCGCGCGTGATGCCGTCTCCGCCCGCCGCGATGTTCTCGAAAATCGTGGTCGCGAACAGCACGGGCTCCTGCGATACGAGTCCAATTTGTGAGCGCAGCCACTTGACGTTCAGCGTCTTGATATCACGTCCGTCGAGTAGGATGGAGCCGCTACTTGGGTCGTAGAAGCGTTCGAGCAGTGCGATGAGTGTGCTCTTACCGCCTCCGCTAGCGCCAACAAAGGCAACCGTTTGTCCGGGCTCAATGGAGACGTTATAGTTGTTGAGGATCTGCACATCGGGTCGGCTAGGGTACGTGAAGTTGACGTTGACGGCTTGAATCCTCCCAGCACAGGACTCCGGTTTATCACCAGTATCCTCTTGTGATGCATCGATCGCTGACGGGGTGTCAAGTATCTTGTAAATGGCGACCGCAGCTCCCTTTGCTTCCGCCACGGCTGTTATGTTTGGTGATATCTGCGAAAGTGAGATCGTCCCCATCAACACACCAAAGAAGGCCTGGAAAACAGTCCCCGGTGACGCCTCCGCCCTTGCCACTTTCGATCCACCATACCACAGTCCTGCTGCATACATGAGCCAGATGCTGCCCATCATGCAGCCAAACACACACGCAGAACGTTTGGAGATGGCGATGTTGCCAGTCTCCACGAGGACGGCCTGCTCATTGTACTTATCGATGGCGCGCTTCTCCCCATTCAGCGAGGCCACCGTGCGGATGGAGCCAAGCGTCTCCTCCGCCACCGCGCCCGCCTCCGCGTACATCTTCTGCGACAGCACCGCGCGTTTCCGGAAGAGCCCGACCATGTACTTGAGCGAGAGCGCCATGAAGGGCATGACGCAGGCCATCACGAGACTCATATCCCAGCCGCGTGCAAATCCGATGATGTAGCCGACGAAGAACTGGCACGTGTACTTGATGGAGTCGCTGAGCTTCTGCCCCATACCGTCCTTGATCTTGACGGTGTCGCCCGTGATGCGGCTGGACAGCTCGAAGGCATCGTTGTGGTCGTACCAGCTCACGTCCATGTAGAGCATGTGCGCGAACACGTGGCCGCGCAGCGCCTTCATCTGGCGCTCCGCCGAGTTGCAGAACAGGATGTAGGCCAGGCAGTCCGTGGCGAACAAGGCCACGGCGATGAGGAAGTAATAGAGCGCGGCGCGGTTCACGGCGTCGCGGTCGACGCCCCCGTCCGCCTGCGCGAAGGCGTTGATGGCCGTGCCGAAGACCAGCGCCATGCACGGGAAGATGGCGCCGTTCAGCCCTGCCAGCACGGCTCCCAGCACCAGCTGCAGCTTGTCGGCGGGCGTGGCGAAGCGGTAGAGCGCCAGGAAGGACAGCGGCCTGTCGTCCACCAATAGAGACGAGTCCTGCGTGGCAGGCACGAAAGATACGCTGCTGCTTGGTCTGCTGCAGCTCTTTTCAGCCGCTTTCGGCGTTGCCAGAGCGGCGTACGGCGCCTGCAGCGGGGACTTGGGGCGCGGCGACATCTCGAATTGGGCTGCGCGGGGACTGGAGCTGGAGCCGCTTGCGGCCGACGCTGCAACTTGTTGAATGACGTCGCCGTGACCCATCGGTCAACGTGGTCCCACTGTTGAAATGACGGTCTCCTTTTTGGTGCTAGAAACGGGACGAGATGATGGATTTCGATAGTTGGACACTGGGATTGGAGCTGGTGATTTGAGGGCTGACGAGATGTGGGCGGCAGGGGAAGGCGGCGGTTGCTGCGGGTGAAGAGGGTGGGGGCGGCTTTACGAGGCGATAAGGCTGAGGGAGACCCCAAGGGCTTGATCGCGCAGCATTCCTTTTGATCCCGTGCTGGCGTGTATGAGTGTGCGCGAGAGGATCCCACGGTCTTAGTCGAGATTACGTATGGACCAAAAGCGCAGCACCGGGACTCTTTTGGGTGGGACCAATTTGGAGAGCGGCTGGTTTAAGTGAGCTTAGCGATTTCTCGAAGTTATGTGAAGATCTCGACTTGGGCTGAATTTCGCTTTAAAGTGCCGATGTCAGTACAGCGAGCTGGTGTGTGAGAACGAACCCAGCATATTCATATGACAGTGCGAAGAACAGTAAACGCCACATGGATGCACTTCGCTTTCGATATCCGGTACAGAGTATCAAACAATCAATTGATATTAGGCGACCTCAATTGGGCAATTCATTGGTATCTGTTGATTTACTGGGCTGGCTCACAACATGGCGAATGAGTTTGGGCCAATTATTCGTGTGGACTTCTCTGTCTACAGGCTCTGGGCTAGAAACTGCATGCGGTTGACGCTATACCGACGATACAAACCTACTGCGTATGCTTCTGGTGAAAGTTATCATAAAACTGCGACCACCAGTAAGACCTCATTTTGAAAAATCGCCTCAATTTTGCTACTGATCAGGGAAGTAAGGTAAATACAGTACTTAAGAGGTGTCCGGACTTGCTGATGGGAGAGCAAATACGTGTAGTACATACTCCTGTGCGCAAGCATTTCATTTCGAGCACTTCGAAACCAAAGGAGTTACACATTTATTCCTTACTACCTGTACCCACATTTCCCTACTCACTATCTTCAAGAAATGAAACACTTCGAAGAGACAGTGGTGTGTACGACTTAAATTGTGTCTTATGATTTGCATTAATGTATATGCACGTACAGGCATACTGACAACGTGACAATCGAATCCTACAAAACAATCCCTCGAATTCAATAAATCGCTGCAGCATCTGACGATGTCGAGTTCAACAAGCACACTATTTGATGTTGGTTAAGTGGTACTCAGCGGTGAATAGCGCTTCCACATGTTGTTACAAAGTTTGCCGAATGGAGGAAGTGCTCTTCAAAACTTATAGGGCAGTCTGCTTTGACTAGCAACATCTTTGACAGTTCAAGCGCTTGACAAAGTCGTGGGGTACATCACAGGCCTTTGCCAACTGCACGCTTTTGCTAAGTCGACGTGCTGGGTCCCAGAGAGCTCAGCAGGGCTCGAAAATAAAAAAAAAGCATTGCATTGTTTTTTTAGAAAAGCGTAATAAGTAACTGCAATACTGGCGACGACAATAATAATTATTGTAATCATTTTAAAAATGATAGTGTCTGAACGGTGAATGACCCTACCAATCCATTGCGCAAGGGCTCGATCCCCACACCTGCCGAGATGCTGGTGGCTGTCACTAGGACTTATGGTCCTGAGTAGGGTCCCCCGCCAAATCCAAATGAGCCGGCGACGGGACAAGACAGCCCGCCAGTGGATTCGATTTGCTCTAGCCAACTAATAACCTTCCCAAAACAAATACCAGCTTGAGCGAGTAGTGTGTGACTGAAAGAAGAATTTACCACCAGCTCACTCGTTTCACTCTTTACGTTCTGGTAAAAAGTCAGTACTTAAGTATACTTATTACGGGTCCAATTTTATATTTTACGGGAACCTGGTTTTACCAATAATCCGTTATTCCGTATGATATTATAATTATTTTTCCGAGCCCTGGGGCTCAGTGCCGGACATGTAATTCCTCTAAACTGGGGAGGTATCTCAGGTATGCTTCATGACCTCCGCAAAGAACCACGAAAAACAGAGAACTGGCGTCTCCCGTTTTGTAGTTATGTGGAAAAGAGACACATTCTGCATTCATGCTACGACTCAAGCCGCGCTCTGGCTACAGGAACCAGTTGCCTGACGCCTTGGAGATCAAACTTGTACAAGGTCCCTTATAGCGAGGGGCCACAGAAACATATTGCACAACTATTAACCAATGGGTTTGCGAGAGCAACACGCCATCACGTTCATTGGCCAATAATTTGAACTTTGAACTTTAAATATTGGCGAGACCTCATTTCAAATATTCGCCCGGCAGCACATGAGCGCGGCGCCGTCGCCGTCGCTGCGGCCCCCGCGCGCCCGGAAGCGGCCGCGCGACTCGCTGGAGAGCGAGGAGTACGAGCACGCGCTGGACGCGATGCTGGTGGAGCTGGGCATCCCCGACAGCGGCTCCAAGAAGGAGAAGAAGAAGAAGAGCCAGAGGAGCCCGGACGAGAACAGTTCTTCATCTTCCGTGGAGGTCATCGAGCTGCTCACGCCGCCGCATAGCCCACCGCCACCAAAAGGAAGAGAAAATCAGAGTGATGGTCCTTCTTTCGTGGACCTGACGACGTCGCCCGCGTCACCGCGTCCATCTCCCTTATCGAGAAATGGCTACACTAGTGCAGTACATGGAGAAGTTGCAGTAGATGAGGAGGCGACGGTGCAGCAGGTTATACTGGAGGAAGAAGAAGACCTGCAGCTAGAGGAGCACGACGCTTCGTTCTCGTTCGAGCCGTCAGAGTCTCCAACAGATGAGGTCTCGTTCTCGTACTCGCCGTCGGGGTCTCCGCCGCCGTTTATGTTTTCATTACCGCCGGAATCTTCTCGTGCCCCTGGTGCCGTTGCTGCGGATTCAGAGTCGGATTCGCCTGAAGTTTTGTCGCCAGAGTTGATGGCGAGTGCGAGGCGACAAGGCTTCCCGGGTGAGAGGAAACGAGCTGGAGCGAAACAGGCGAGGCGACTGTCCGGGAGACTGAAAGGCTTGCATTCCGAGACGACAAGAAGTAGTGCGGGTGTGTCGAGCATGACGATAGAAAGTGGAGTGACGATGATTAGTGAGACTGAAGCTGTTGATGCGAGAACAACGGTGTCATCTGCGAGGTCTAGGACGGGAGCTTCGCCGTCGAAGCCGAAAAAGGATACAACAATTGCTGCTGGAAAAAGTGCTGGCTCATCTTCTGCTAGCGGTTTGGTTGCGGTGGTTCAGATGGAGCGATCATTGGATTCATCTGCAGCAGGAGACAGCATCCGCAGTGCATTAAAGAACCACGTGTACAATGGTAAGCACTTGCCATTCATAGTGGCATCGGCGATGAATTGTGTCATGCCGGGCGTAATTAAGTGGGAGCGGCGTGAGAATGGCAACTCGTATTACTCGTGTGCTATTTACTACGATGCACATGCATTTCTGGAGATGATGCAGCAACAGAGGTACAAGAAGCTGGTGGCTGACGTGCGGTACCTTCAAACATTGATTCCAAACTTTCGGGAGCAGGCTCGACGTTCGTGCCAACCAGGTGTGGATGAGGACGAAACGAGCAAGTTTTTCGTGATCATCGAAAGCATGAACGGTGCTCTAATCGAGCTAAAGAAGCAGCAAAAGCAGAAAAACAAAAAATCATCTCATGGTGTTTCATCAATATCTGCCAGCCCTCCGTCGATATCCTTCGCGGATTTACAGGAAGTGGCTTTCCAATTGTTTATGGACACAGGAGCTCATACAAAGTTCACGAGTGATCTTGAGGCTACGGCAGATTATGTAGCTCTGTTGACTCGCGAAATTGTTGTCGCTTCTTCACGCGTTTCTGCTCTTGAAGACTTCCTGGAATCTGTTCCGAGGAATAAATCTTTCCGGGTGACTCGCACCGGCGCTACGGCAAGTGCTTGCGCCAACGCTTGGCTGCGAATGCTTCAAGTGATTCCAGGTGTGAGTGAAGACAAGGCGCAGAGCCTTCTGAACTGCTTTCCGACCTACGGCAGCCTCATGCGTGCGTATCGCGACCCGGGTTTGTCGCGTGCGCAGAAAGAAGATCTCGTCGCAGACAAACTCCATGATGATCGTATTCAACGAGCTTTGTCCAAGCGTATCTACACTGTATTCTGTGAGCAAAACCCAGACGCATTAATCTAGAGGTGAAGTATATATCGTCAAGCTGTGGTCTCAAGCCATGTTCTACCACTACAGAAAAATAGAAGTCAGAGAAAACCGCTGCAGGCGTCAGCCAGACAAGATTCAACGTGGAAAGTAGATTCCACGTAGTTGAAACAATAATCCAGATCAAGGGTATCGTCGTAGACGGTTTAATACCCACCAAGAAACCACATCAGCACGTTTTGACCTGAATTTAGTTTTCGCCGTCGCCGACTCCACCAAGTTAGCATCGATTCGGCTCAGCTACCACAATTCCTGATGCGTGGCCTGCTGAGTGATCTTTCATGTCCGCCTGCGTGTCGTAGCCATCCGGAAACTAGGTGATGCAGCCGTGCTCGTTGGCCATTTTGGCGACCCCCTCGATGTCCTGCTGCGTCGGCTTGTCTGTGAGTCCGTACGCGATGTTCTCGGTGATGCTGCCCATGCAAAATGTGGGCTCCTATCTGACGTGGCTGCTCAGATCCTTGTTGTTGTGGCAATCCAGTAGTACCTTACCCACCACCGGGCCAACTGACTGGGGCATCATTTCCATCGTAGTAGTTGACGCCTGTGCTGCTTGTACTTGGGGAGGGGTTTGTACTAGGGGATTTTGATATGCTGGGACTCACAGCACTGTGTAGCACGATATAATCTATCACTCATAGCCAGTGTTATGTCGTGCTACAAAGTGAAACCCTGCAGAGTTAACAACTTTCCAACACGCAATAGTAATTGGTATCTGTATGGATTTGCAAGCGTTAACCCCTTCCAGTAGTATCAAATATCACTTCTACCTACTAAAACGTACTTCAAGTAGCAGCGTTGGCAATCTTTGATAGGCTTGACTGGAATTTGCACAAAATATATCGTGTACTGTAATGTGTAGCCTCTGGATATTTCTCGTTTACTACATGCTTGGAAACTTGACACACGTGTGGAACTCACCGCATTCCCCCATGAGATCTACACGCGTATCATCCGCAGCATTAGCTGAGTTCCACTTCTCGACCAGTTTCCAGTCATACTCTTCGCCTATCTGCCATTCCACATCAATACCTTTGGCTGCAAGTTGTTCCTTGTCGATGCTCGAAAACACGATTTTGGCACCCGTTTTCGCGCAAAGTCGCTCAAGCGATGGCAACAGCTCCGACTCGTAGTCCTTTTTCCAGACGGGGAAGCGTAACTTGTAATCTTGTCCGAATGATTGTTCGCGCCAAGCCCGGATATCTTCCAGGTGAAGATCGCCAAACACAAGGGAATCGATGCTTGGAGCTATCTCGCTCTGCTCACGCTTCTTCCTCGACTTCTTCATTCGGTTCATTTGATCTGGAATGTTATGCAGTGCACTACGCAAAGCGGCCGCGTATTCATCGCCAAGCCCCACTGCAACAAGGCATAACGGAAGCTCCAACACTTCGGCTTGAGCTGCGATGGTCTGGGATGATATGTTTTGAATTGGCACTACGTTTGTCTTTGGGTCGATCGTTGTCAGAAGCACAACACGAGGCATAGGCTTCAGTTCAGCCGCATACGACTCATACAGGGCACTTAATGCGAGGAACGAGTCTTTGCCGCCACTCCAAAATACCACCACGAGATCGTTTGGTGCAGCAGAAACGGCATCAGCACCTGATGGCCAGAGCATTTGGCCCCCCGGTGAATCCTTCGCGAAACCGCGCGAACGACGACGCGGTTGCAAGAAGACATTGTCCGTGAGCGTATTTTTACGTCGAGACGGGTCCTTCACATTCGCGTGTCCGTACGGACAATGACGACAGCCATTTCCACAGCAAACTTGCCGTTCTTTCAAGATGTACGCTGTCATCACCGAATATCCCGTGGTTGGGTCTGTGTACATGGCCTGCTTGTTCGCGCACGCCGCGCGATGCAATTCCTCAATTTCCAGCAACTCCGACGACTTTTTCTCCTCAGTCTTCGTTTCACTTGCAACCAACGCCGTATCAAGGACCTTGTACGGAAAAGCGGAGTCCTTCATCCAGCTGCTCTCCGGCTCATGAAGCGCGTGCACGAGCCACTCCAGCGCGTCCAGAAGACGCTTCGTCGGTCGGGTGAACATGGCCGTCCCGTCCACAATAAACACAGCCGGCATCACCTGCTCACGCGGCCTCTCCAGTAGCGACGTCCACCAGTCGCCCACCCGTCCCTCCAGCAGCTCTTTCTCCGTCTTCTCCACGTCCAGTCCACAGAGAGCCACAACCACTACGTCCACATGCTCCCGTCCTTCAAAGCTCTCCACCACCTCCCCACCGGCCGCTTCTACAATCTCCCGCATCCAGCCTTTCGTCCCCAGAAAGAGTGGCTCCAGCCACTCTACCATGAGCACCCGCGGCTTCCCGCCCTTTATCTGCACAAGGCGCTGAGCCTGTTGCTTGAGTAGCTGCAGCTTGTCCCAGTGCTCGATGGCCATGGCCTCCCCCACGTGAGCCACACCCAGAGCTTCCCCGAGCTGCTTGAACTGCGCCACCAGCGCGTCCTCGAGGCTCGTGGGGTTGCACGTCACGACGCGTGTCAGCTGGCGGTCCGCCCTCAGCTCACAGGCCTCCACGGCCTCCTCCCGGTCGCCACCGGCCTGTACCAGCTGCACGGCGCTCTCCACGCTGGCCAAGTCGATGGAGCAGACTTTGCACGTGCTCTGCGTGAGCACCACGTCGGGCCGCAGCGCCGCGAGCCGCGCCACGTCCAGATGGTACAGTGAGCCGGCCCCCTCCAGCACCGCACGCACTTGGCCGTGTGTGTCGGCGGAGCTCGTGAAGGCCGTGCGCGCCGACGTGAGCGCCGGCAGCCGCGCCGCGGACGCGGGGAAGTCGCACTCGTGCGAACGCCCCACCAGCTGCGGCGCGCGCGGCAGCGCCTGGCACGCGCTCAGCAGCGCGCTCACGTTCTCGGTCGCGGACGGCAGCAGCGACACCACGCGCAGCGCGCGCCCGGCGGACATGACGCTCGGCGGGCGCTTGGGCTCCACTCAAACGGTTTTTTGAAAAAGGTAACTGGTCGTTGCAGACACAACCACCAGCACGTCTAGTTCCAGCAGACATGGGTACACGAATTGAACTCTGGAATGATATTTTATATTGCAGGTCATCAATTTAGCGGATCGAGACTCGAAAGTCGATATTGAACGGATTGAGGCCCAGATATATAAATACATATATCTGCGATGGCGGAAAACACTTGGGCCTACTTGTATGTCTAGCTTGTCGTTCAGGTATCTGCTGCATCATCCAATAGCTGCTGCATTTCGAATAAAAATGTTTGATCATGCCTTCGATAGGAGGTCTGTTGGATACACGGTAGGACTGTATGCAACCAGATCGTTTTGGTGGTGCAGACGACGGTGGTGCCGGAGGGGAATTCTGTGCCTCAGAATCTGATGATGCATTTCCACGTTACACGTGGTGGCTCACGGGACTGGGGCGTGCATGTAGAAGTGAGTGTTTCACGAATGGGGCTGATAACCTACACAGACCGAGAATAGGCGCCGATCGCGCCGACGTGGCGCGTATCATGCTGTGATCAAGCTGTGTGAAGCAGCTTCACTGCAGCCTCGCTGATGCCCACGGCCGGAATGATTGCCTACGCCGACCGCCAGTGACTTTGCTGCGAGTGTACGTACATGTAGGGGGCGTCGCCGATTGGCAATCAGTCCACACCACATGTACATGTACATGTACTGAGAAAGCGGAATGCGTGCGGTGCCTTGTCTGTCAGATCTTATATCTACGCGGTACGACACTGTTGACTGGCACTCAGTATGCCTCGCTGCCTTCGAGAACGCATGGCATCCGCTGATTATCCTGGCGATTTTCGGCGTTTGATGACGCCGAAACCTTCATGATCATATATACCTGATGTATCCGATCTCTCTGAGAATGCTCCAAACATCACATACTGTTTTTTAAAACTAATATTCTGGCAAAACCGCTGTCAGAGGTCGAGGCAAGTGTCTCTGAATATATTGGTGCAAGCTGACACCGGCACGGTACTCGCTGTAGTCGGGCCACAGGCGGCATGCCCAGCAGCGTCAGCAGCACCAGGCATTGTCCACCACTCCAGAGCATCGGCCACTTAGTCTAGAGCATCGGCCACCAGTCTAAGCTAAGGCTTACTCTAGGCGCCTGTCCACGATGATTGTCCATCGCGCCCGTCCATGTCGGTCCAATTGTTTCGCGCCAGTCGCACCTCTCACATCTATCGAGCGCTCCAGCCCCTCCTCGCCACTGCATCACACGGCTCCAGCGCGGCAGCCTCCCCACGCAGCCTCTCGCACCCAGTGGCCTCGCAACTTGCGTCGCCAGCCTCCGCCCGGCGTCCCCGCCGCCGCCCATCACCCCCAAACGCCAAGATCGCACGTCAGCGCATAGACGGTCCACCCCCCCAGAATGATGGTCCTCCAACTTGCAGCGCCGCCCTCACTCTTCAATTCGCCGCCTGCCGCACACATCGAAGGCCGGCGCCAGATACTTCGCAGTAATACACAAGCGCAAAACTTACACAACACACAAAACGTACACAAGTGCGCCGCCGCCATGCCGAGCCTGGACAAGTCCGCGCTGGACGGCGACGCCGCCGCGTACGCGCTGGCCGAGACGCCGCGCGGCGCCGTGACGGTGGGCGTGGGCGAGCCGCAGAAGACCAGCAGCGAGTCCGGCAGCGCCGACTCGGGCAAGAAGCAGCCGAGTCTGCGCCGCCAGATGGTGCACGGCGGCCCCACGTCCTTCAAGTTCACGCACCTGTACCGCTTCGCCACGCCGCTGGACCGGCTGCTGCTGGTCGTGGGCGTGGTCACGGCGGGCGCCAACGGCGCGCTCTTCCCGCTCATGGCCGTCGTGTTCGGCAACGTGCTCACGGGCTTCACGAACATCCCCGTGGACATGGACACGGTGAACACGGCGGCGCTGGACTTCTTCATCATCGCCGTGGCCATGTTCTTCACGGACTACCTGTCGTACGTCTCGTTCTACTACAGCGCCGAGCGCCAGATGAAGACACTGCGCAGCGAGGCGCTTAAGCACATGCTCTACCTCGACATCAGCTGGTACGACGAGAACGACGCGCTGCAGCTGTCCAGCAGGCTGACGGGGGATACGGTCAAGATCAAGGACGGCATGGGCCAGAAGCTCGGCGACTCGTTCCGCTTCACGGTCCAGTTCATTGTGGGATTCGTCATCGGCTTTGTCCGCGGCTGGGATATCACGCTGGTGATGGCGTGCGTCATGCCGTTCATGACCATCTCGCTGGGTTGGCTGATCAAGACGCTGCGGATCAAATCCGACTGGGCGCAGAAGGTCTATGCCGAGGCCGGATCTGTCGCGGAGGAGACGTTGGGCTCGATTCGCACGGTGGCGTCACTCAACGGGGAGCAGAAGGCTATTTCAAAATTTGAGAAGAAGGTGTTCGAAGCGGAGAAGGAGAACATCGCGCTGCACAAGATGACGTCGGTGGTCTTCTCCATGTTTCTCGGGAGTGTCTGGGTCATGTACTCGATTGGTTTGTGGTACGGCGGATGGAAGGCCTCGCATGGTAATACGACGCCTGGTGACGTATTCGCAGCGTTCTTCGGTGTTATGATGGGTACTGGTTCCCTTGCACAGATCTCGCCGAACGTGACGGCTGTCTCGAAGGCCGCTGGTGCTGCGGAGGAGCTCTTCGCCATTTTGGACACTGCGAGTGCTATCGACGCAGAAAAGGAGGGCGAAGGAGTCATTCCCGATACCTGCGAGGGCAAAATTGAGGCTGTCAACGTCAACTTTACGTACCCGAGCCGTCCCGAGGCTCAGATTCTGCGCGACTACAACGTCACGATTGAGCCTGGTCAAACGGTGGCTTTCGCGGGTGCTAGTGGCGGCGGCAAGAGTACGCTGATCGCATTGATTGAGCGGTTCTACGACCCCACGAGCGGCACGATCTACCTCGACGGCCGCGACGTCAAAACTCTGAATGTGAAGTGGCTGCGCTCGCAGATCGGCATGGTGTCACAGGAGCCTGTGCTGTTTGCGACCACCATCTTCGAGAACATTGCCATGGGTGGTAACAACGTGACTCGCGAGGAGGCCATTGAGGCTTGCAAGCTGTCGAACGCGCACAACTTCATCATGTCGTTGCCAGAGCAGTACGACACGCTGGTGGGCGAGAAGGGTGTGTCATTGTCTGGCGGTCAGAAGCAGCGAGTCGCCATTGCACGCGCCATTGTGCGCAAGCCGAACATCTTGGTGCTGGACGAGGCCACGAGTGCGTTGGATAACGAGAGCGAGAAGATCGTGCAGGCGGCGCTGAACGATCTGATGGCGACG
>BSXT01004390.1:0-12271 GCA_030267785.1 Phytophthora fragariaefolia
CGTCGATCACCATTCCCACAGCACTTCCTAGACGCCCTTCAGCAATAATGGCACCTGCCACACGCGTCGCAGAGACGTCTCGATCTTCAGGAACGTCATTGCCGAATTCCGGGCCCTGGCCGTGATCTCCTGAGATGACGATAATGGTGTCGTTCAAGATTCCCTCCTTCTCCATGCGGTCGAGGAACTTGCCCATTTCCACGTCGGCGAAGTAGCGCATCTCGAGGTAGTTCTTGATGTTGTCCGCGTACTCTTCGCCCTCGTAGAGTGCTGAGAAGTTTGGTTTCTTGGCTTCGTCGTACCATTTCGGTCGCTGCTTGTAGTCAACATGACTAGAGATGGTGTAGTGGTTTAAGTAGAGGGGTTTCTTGGGTTCTCCGCTTTCTACACGAGCACGTTGCTCCTTTGTTTTGTTCACCATAAGGTCGCCTAGAATGCGGAAACTCAAATCATCATGTACGCCCCAATTGAGCCCCCTGTGCTCAGAACCGTCCCAGTCTTCAGGTTTGATGCCGAAGTTGTTTTCAGCTATCTCCTCCATCTCATCACGACTCCAGACGGTATCAAATCCATGAGCAGGGAGAAATAAATCCCATCCGTCGTAGCTAGTAAGGCAGCCCGTAGTGAAGAAAGTCTCGTATCCTTTCGCAGTGAAAAGCTGCGGCAAGCCAGCGAGCTCTGTGTCACGTCTACCTCCACTCATGCCGGACTTCGTCACACTATCGTAGGGAATTTGTCCAAACTGGATGCTCTCAACGGATCGACTCGTTCGCCAGCTCGACCAGAAATTGCGCAGAGCGATGCCTCGCTTCGCCCACTTGTCAAAGTTGGGCGTGATCGTGATGTTGCTGCCCTTGAACAAGTTCGACGGATCTTCCTCTCCAACGAGGTAGTGCGAGTCATGAAACCGGAACGCCTCGACAACGATGACTAGAACGTTGGGTGGGTCTTCTTCAGTGACATTGACGTCGAAAGCGAGATCGCCTTGGAAGCCAGTTGTGCGTCGATAAAGCGTGTCATACCCAAACAGTGTGTGCTGTTCAGTTTTGTAATCAATGAAAGCTTCAACCCAAGGTAAGCTGTCATCGTCAGCAGAGGGAGTGACCTGCCGCACTGGAGGTTGTAATGCGTGTTTGAACAGCTCATTCAGTGTCGTGTTCAGAGCCGAGTATGCGATTAGAGGCGAGCTCGCTCGACTTATCTCCACCACCAAAAGTGGGAAAAGAACCAACGCAAATACTAAAATGACGCTTTGGTTTAGATACAAACGGTACTCGCCCATTCTGCTTGAGCTTCGGCTCTCAAATGAGGTATTACCGCTGCAAATGTCGTCATCGTTGAGCTTCCTCGTATCTGGGCTCGCAGATTCATCCATTTCGACCACCACATATCGAGCAGTCTGGGTAGGATCAACACGCTCTTCACCGTTACCATCATCGTCTCCATGTCTGATTTTATTTGCTTTCACTCGACTCGACAGTTCGTGGTCTGGGTTCAGCTGTGTGTCCTCCGTAGGACTGGAGGAATCCTTGCTTCCTTCAGAATTATCGCTGTCTGCTCTGCCACTCGGTCTGTGTTTCTGTTTGGTTCTACATGTAGATGATCTCCCGACGCAGTATGTGTTCGTGTCTACAAAAGACAATTTTGTTGGATTCCAGTTCGAGAGATCAGCCCAGTGAGCCCACGTGCGCACAAAAGCGAAGTACGTAGCTGCAGCGACGAGCCCTACCGCGTTTAGCGTCGCAGCAGCAATTTCCCCATTTGACACCTCGAAAGAAGTAGCATTGTCTTTCTCATCAATCGCCATGGTGACGATATCGAATGTGAAGCGCATATCTCTCAGACGGACGATGATCACGTCAGCGACGAAGGGTATCTCCATAGCCAAGAAGAGCACCCACGAAACCAAGAACGTTGCAGCTTTAGTTGCAAGTCGTGCAAACCCTGGACGATTAAGCTGAGGGAAACATCGTATCACGACTGACTTGGTGGTGTCAAACAGCCATAGTGCGCACGCGAAGTACGTCGCGCACACAAAATCTTCCAACAATCCAAGAGTCAACGCTCCAAGCACGACACCCGGCGTACCATCCTTGACCGCGGCGTACATTGCAAAGAGTGCTTTGAGTGCTGTGCATCGGTAGATGAAGAAAACCAGAAGCGCGAAGCCGTAAACAAAAGCCCACCCAGACCACGGATGCCCCCATTGCTGGGTCAACTGTGTCATGGCCTGGAGCTTAAACCACTGCACGATAGCTGGTCCCTTCGACAAACCTGGGTCCTTTGACGGATAGTCTTCAGTTGCATCTCCGGATACTGCGCTTGGGAAACCATAGTGCGTTGATAGCTGCCCTTTGGCGATCGAGTCACGTTCAACCATTACGATCGAAGAACGACGCACGCTATCGGGATGCACGAATGACTGTGTGAAAGCCAGCAGATTTGAAAGTACCAGACAAAATTCACTCACGTCTCCTTCGTGGGAGATAGAGGTAAGAAAAACTGCTTTCGATCTACAACCCCCGCGCCGTTGGTTTCTGTTTGAAGTCAGTGAAGCCTGCGTTACAATCAGCAGGTCACCAGTTGCGGCGTTTGAACCTTCCCGTGCACCGCGCTCACTCCAAGAATCAAGCAAGACACAATCCGCCAAAACGGCTCTGGAACTCATACGAGTGAGCCCTGAGACTCTGTTCAGAATAGTAGCGTTGCAAGGATCAGAGAAAGTAGTTGTTTCACCTGACCTTCGTGAAGCGCTCTCTGCAGGACCTGCCGTCGTCCCATGAGGTATCACTCAGCCTGATCTCATGCCAGCTATGGATAGAGTTTCTTGTGGAAAAAGATGCTCATATCTGAGCAGGTACATCGTAAATCGAAGTATACCTGAAACCTACAGTTTTATTTTTTCAGAAAAAAAATCATAAGCATTGAGGCGTCTACCGCCCGTCAGCACTCTCCAGCTAGCAGGCACTTCTTGTCCCAGCGCTTCGTGTAGTACTCATTGATTCGACGTCCATTGTCGCGATACGTCCGCCAGTAGGACTTACTTTTTGCGCTGAGGGCTGGGTACTCATCTGTCTTCATTTCGTGGTCGATGTCTGCGTTGTGGAGCAGTAAAGAGCTTGAATACCGGTCGTACCGCAGGCGTTCATGGCCACGAACCACCGACATCTTTCGGCTTGGATTATTGCTGTACACAACACGCTCTCCAAACGGGATACTGCGTTTGAGCGAGCGCCCAATACCATCCTGCAGGAATCCTTCACTCGGGACGCCGGTAATATCAGCCAGCGTATTTAAGATGTCATACTGCTCAACTGCGTCATCGATCATGAGTCCAACCGCGTCGCCCAGCCGGCCTTCTGCAATAATAGTTCCGGCGACTCGCGTACAAGATAATTCCCGGGCCTCGGGAACATCCAGTCCGAATTCTGGAGCTTGTCCATGGTCACCAACGACGACGACAATTGTGTCATTGAGGATTCCCTCGTCGGACATGCGATCTAAGAACTTTCCAAGCTGCATGTCAGTAAAGTATCGCATTTCGAGATAGGCTTGTACGTCATCAGCGTACTCTTCGCCTTCATAGAGCGCCGAAAAATTGGGTTTCATTGCTTCAGCATACCATTTCGGTCGATCTCTGAATGGCGTGTGACTTGAGATTGTGTAGTGGTTGAGAAACAATGGCTTCTTGGCCTCGCCTTGAGCCACTCGGTCGCTCTGTTCCTTGGTTTTATTGATTAGCAAGTCTCCAAGGATCGTAAAACTTAAATCGTCATGCACGCCCCATCCAAGGGCCCGATGAGCGTCTCCATTCCAGTCGTCTGACGAGATGTTGAGATAGCCCTCGGCTAGCTGCATCATCTCGTCTCGACTCCAAACAGTTTCAAACCCGTGGGAAGGCAAAAATTTGTTCCAGTCGTCGTAATCGGTCTTGCAGCCTGTAGTGAAGAAAGGCTCGTAACCTTTAGCTTTAAAAAGCTGTGGTAGGCCAGCCAGCTCAACATCTTCTTTTCCTCCAGTCATACCGGAGTCCGCTACACTGTCATAAGGAAGCTGTGCGAAGAGCAGACTTTCGACGGATCGACTTGTACGCCAACTTGACCACATGTTGCTGAATGCAACGCCCCGTTTCGCCCATCGATCGAAGTTTGGCGTGATGGTGATGTTGGTACCTTTGAAAAGGTTGGACGGATCCTCTTCTCCAACGAGGTAGTGCGAGTCGTGGAACCTAAACGACTCGATCACGACTAGGAGGACGTTAGGCGGGTTTTCGTCGGAGACATTTACATCAAAGGCAAGGTCTCCTTGGAATCCCGTGGTGCGCCTGTAAAGAGAGTCGTCTTTGAAGAGTGTATACTCCTCGGTGGCAGAATGGATGTAGATGCTGGCATGCTGAATACTTCCATCCGCGACTGTCGGTGTGAACCCTTGAGCTGTGACGTCGAAGCCACGAATGAAGAGCTCGTTTAGCGTCGCGTTGAGCCCCGAGTACGCCACCATTGACGGAGACGCGCGGCTTATTGCGAGTACGACGACAGGCAGCACAATCAGACCAAGCACCAGCAGCACAACTAGTGCTCCAAGCCGAAAAAGCATCAACCGTGAAAAGCCAGACATTGCCGAGACTGTCGACTTGTCCGTAGTCGCGTCGCTGTTGCTCAAGTTCTGAGGCGACGTCGTGACCATGTAAGACGTTGGCTCACCAGTCTCGAGAACCGCTGCTTCTCCCTTCACCGTCCTCTTATCATGGCTGCCTCGATCACTCGTCACCTTCTCCCTAGCAGCTCGTGCAAGAACAAAGTCAACGAGCGCGAACGCTGGATTCCAGCGGGACAGATCGGCCCAGTCGGCCCACGTGCGCACGGCGGCGAAGACCGTCGCCACCACTAGTAGCCCCGACACATTCCGGTACGCCTCGTTGATCTCGGACTGCGAGATGGACGCACTGCTGGCATTGTCCTTCTCGTGGATGGCCATCGCCACGAGCTCGAACGTGAACCGCATGTTGCGCAGCCGCACAATGAGCAGGTCCGCCACGAACGGCGCCATCATAGCGACGAAAAGTATCCACGACACGAGGAACGTCACGACTCCGCCGCACACTCGAACTGCAGTGACCTTGCGCCTCTCCGAGATGTCCAGGAATCCGCCTCGAACGCCGAGGCGGTCGCCAATTGACCACTTGGCACTGTCGAAGGCCCACAACGCGCACGCGAAGTACGTCGCGCACACGAGGTCCTCCAGGAACCCGAGCCCGAGTGCCGCCACCTCCACCCCAGCGGTGCAGTCGGCCTTGGTGCCGTACATGAGGATGAGCGGTTTGAGGCCGATGCATCGGTACACGAAGAAGAAGAGCAGCACGACGGCGTAGGCAAAGACCCAGCCGAGCCACGGCCGCTGCCATAGGGCCAAGTGCTTGACGGCCCGGATCATGCTCAATGGCCTCCGAGGGGTTTTCACGGTATCCGATACGTCGGGACTCGCCTCTTCGAGCATGACCATCTCCGCCGTCGATTGCGTATCCGTCGGCATGGGGCTGGGAATTGTGCAGTGAGTCGCCTCAGCACCTGTCGGCCCTGGTCCTGAGGACGGACTGTTCAAGGGGGCGAAAGCAGGTCAACTACTTTCTGGTCACATCTGCTGTATCCAAGGGTTAAGTGAGTTATCCACGAAAGGCGCGGCGAGGAGACTATTTTGCAGAAGAACGCGCTGAGGCCCCGCAGGGGTGTCCTGCTACTGGGTCATGCTACTAGCACTGCTGCCGTTACTGGCGACGATGACAACCGTCTTCGTTTTTATTTGGTTTGCTGTCCGTCGTTCGGTGTGGTAACGGGTGCAGGCTCGGCTCACGTGAAGACATATCGGATACAAGGCGGCAGCGGCTGCGGTTAACTAGCCTCGGCATCTGGAGCGGCCCACCTGCGAGTCGTGCAGTTTTTTTCCGGCAAGACGGGGTTCAGGAGAGATGTGTTTGGGTCGGAGACTCCTGCTGTGATGTTCAATTTGAAGTCGGGTCTTGCTGCAAAGTGACACGTGTGAGCCTCACACTGTGAGGATGCGGTACTGTACAGAGATTGGGGCTGGTGGTGCCCCCACTTGCTTGAATTTGGGGCTAGAAATGCTGGAAAGTTCAGCGCCACTGGCAGTCAACACCCCAGCAACTTACCATTCGTAGGTAGATACATCTAGTGTGCCCCCGTCCAATTAGGCTGTCCTGGAGTGTTTAAGCGCGTGTGAGTGCTTCAACGTTTCTTTAAGGACCGGAAAGTAGTCCACCGGCTCGCTACTGTATGCGGGGCTGGAGCATACACCAGCGACTTCCGCTGCGGATCCACCGTGGCAACGGCATAAATCAATCGTCACTCGACAACCGCAGTGAGGGTCTCACCGTGAAAATCGATGTAGTTATTCTCGAGGAAAATCGCTCCTTGAGCAGAGCCCAATACCAGCTCTGCTCTTAACGTTGCATCGATTGTCGTTTGTCGATGCAACCATGGCTTGGATGGGCATTGACAATTTATAGTAAGCTTACTGCTCTTGCGCTTAATTTGTCGGGGTAAGATCCTTGTGGATCTCGTTTCGATGCAACTAATGGGGATAAAGAGGAAAAGAGGAGTGTAGCTGATCTTTTACATGTAAGACCCCTTAGAATTTTGGAAAACATAGTTTGTGTGACGTATCTCGCTTTCGCGTTGTGGGTGGCCGATTGCATCAAACTTGTGTGGATGAAATCTTGAAAACGCATGCCGAAAATACAGCATCGAAATGCAAATGCGCAACTACGTTTTGATACGTTTGTGTTCACGTTTAAAAAAAACTAACACTTCGATAAAAAGCTGGTACAGTTCTGGTGAAGCCTGTGATGGCCAAAACTGTATTGCTCGGCATTGCTGTGCTTTTACTTCAGGAGGCTGCAGTACATACCGCAATACCCGAGATCGCTGCAATGCCATCTGCAATACTACATGCCCAGCATTGTCCGTACGTGTTTTTCGTGTGGTAGTGGTAACTTATTATGAAATGCAATACGCGACTCACGTCGTACGTGTAGATATCTCTCTCGTCTACACCCTGGCATCATTAATAATAAGATTGAGGTCTATTGAGTTATCAGCTCGTGGCCGAGCTTCTAATACCCCATCTAGCTTTAGCAACAGGCTTACTAAGTAAAATACACCATTCCCTGAGGACTTCGCCGAGCTACAGTAGTGCCGGGGGGCTGCTCAAAAGGATGTCAGGTCCTGCTAACCCATTTCCTAAAGTCCTTCATCAATAATTGTAGAACTCCCGGATATGCTTCGTCCCTGAGGTTCGCGATGACCCGCCAGTTTGTTATGATACCGATACTAATGTCGCCATGATTCCATTCGCGCAGAATCTAATACTAACTTAGCAGCGCTACGATCCCAGCTCTGTCAGAAAATGTTGGGGCGTTTTAGTTTGAAGCGTCTTGACTTTCGTTATCCAACCTGTAACCAGCCTCGCATATAAGCCGAGCTAGATGGCAATACGGGTGTACATGTGATACTGTACGGCCAGGAACCAGCGTCACCTGGCCCGTAATCAGCAGATCGAACTTCATCAAGAGCAGTGACCTCCGCCTGCCCAAAAATCTCCTGCATTGCAGTCCTCCCCGGATAATGATTGTAGTCATGTTCCAGGAGCTATCCTCCTATATGCTGAGATATGTCCGCCTTTGGAGGTTACCTTCCGCAGCGTTCGTTGCTGCCTTCAGAAAGACTCGTGGGGGGAGCACTCAGGCTGACGTTGGCCCAGTGAACTGATATCGCTACACGACGAGACGACGCGATTACGGCTGGAGGGTATAATACTCATGTGCATGGAGCTGCCAAGATGCACAAGGCTCCACGCCGTTTGAAGGCCTGGTCGAGTGGCGATCGTCTCAGCTCCGCGCCTTGTAGGAGAGGAAAACACTCACCTAGAGTCAGCACCAAGGCACAGCGGCCGCACCCGTATCCGCGACGGGAATCAAGTTAATCCGTGGGTACAACATGCGGGATGCACGCCACTCCTGTCTCACTCGTTCGCTGAGCAAAGCGCTGAGGATACGCGGCGGCCTCGGCTCAACGTGCTCGGCATCGGATTTGCTCCCAACTGCGAGCCTTGACTTGCATGGGGAAAAAGTTAAAAGGCCATCTTGACCAGGAAATGCTGAACAGTAACACAGCACGCACCCAGCGCATACTACGCAGAGCGTAGAAGATTGCGCTGACATGCTCTTTCTTAAAAAAAAATTCATGGGTGCAGCGCCAACGATTACTCCCTCTACTGTACCGTACATGTACCATCTGTGATTTGACGCTCGTGTACATCATCATCGCGTGTTCATACATGGACACGGCACGGCATATGTATCCATGCTTTCAGCTGAGCTCTAAGCCACCAGGCCCTGAGCACCACGTGGCCGGCGTGATCCCCGCTCGGTACAATTCCCCCACTGGCGTCCAGCTCTGAGGCTCAGAGACTCCGAGACTCCGAGACTCCGAGACTCAGCCCGCTGTGTCCCCACCCACCCACATGTGCCAAGCCAGCCACGCCGTCTCAAGGAGCGACTCTCAACTGACGTTTACGACACGTCGCCCCGTTTTCACCCCCGCGGCGACGCCGCGACGCCGCAACGCAGTCAGTCTCGGATTTTCCAGTGCGTGGCCGCGCGTCCTGCAGCGAGATGGCTACATCGTGTACCTGTGCATGTGCATGTGCATTCCCCCCATACGCCGGCTGGGCCTTCGTGTACGTCGCGTCGCTGCTCTTCTTCTCGGCCTTCCGCTTGTGGACGCTCCCGAGCCTCGTCGCCATGTACGGCACGCGGCGGGACGGCACCGTCGGCGTGGAGCTGGCGGCGGTGGCGCTCGGCCTGCTGGAGGACGTCGTGTGCGCCACGTACCTCTGCGCCGCGCTCTGGGGCGTGGACCAGTGGCTCCGGCAGCGTCGCCAAGCCGTGGACGTCACGTCCCCCAATGCCACTAGCAGTAGCAGCAGCAGCGTCAACGCTGACGTCGACGTCGGCCACAAGCCGATGGACCTTCGGCAGCGCCGCCAGCGGCGCGTCGCTCGCGCGGTGACGTTCGTGACGTCGCTGACGCTCTTCGCCCTCATGGCGGTGCCCTTCGTGGCCGACCTGCTGCTCGTGCGCATCCGGGACATGCGCTTCAACTTCGACCTGGTCAAGATGGCCATCCACGAGTCCAGCAACGCCCGCGCGGCCGAGATCTCCAGCGCAGAGGTCCACCAGGCGTACGTGAGCGCCGCGCTGGCCACGGCCACCGCCACACTCTTCGCTGCGGCGAGGGCGTGGAACGACTGGGCGGACTTGACGCGGTGGAGCCCGACGCTCGCGGTGCTGGACGTGCTGGAGACCTGCTTCCACCGGAAGCTCCAGAGCGCGACGGTGACCCAAGAACGCAGCTTGGAGGAGGGGGTGGCGGAGACCAGCGCGTTCCTGGGAGCTGTGGACACCAGTGACAAGGTGGTGGCCGCGCAGAAGACGGCCGTGAAGGCGGTCAAGCTGCAGCAGAACGGAGACAACGACCGTGCGGGGCGATTCCGCGGGATTGCTGTGGTTCTCGCACTGGTCCTTCTACCGGCCATGGTGTTGGCCGTGAGTCAGGCGAGCTCGGCGCTCGTGGCGTATGCGGCGCTGAACGCGACGCTGAATGAACTCTTCACGCACGCGCTGTTCGTCACGGCGCAAGGGTTCCTGCCTCTGGTCGCGAATGGGACGATTGCGGCGGAAACGTACATCCACACGGCCACGGAGGACTACGAGCTGTTTGAAAAGGACTCGCTGTACCGACGCACGATGGGCTTCCATGGACCGCTGGCTTTCGACGTCAAGGTTGAGAACGAGAACCCGCCGAATGTGCTGCTCGTAGTGGTTGAGTCCTTCCGGTTCCACGACTCGCACTACCTCGTGGGCGAGGAGGACCCGTCGAACTTATTCAGGGGCAGCAATATCACTGTCACCCCGAATTTCGACAAGTGGGCAAAGCGAGGCGTGGCTTTCACGAATATGTGGTCGAGCTGGCGAACTAGCCGCTCCGTGGAGAGTTTGTTGTTCGCGCAGGTCCCGTACGACAGTGTGGCGGACTCGGGTATGACTGGAGGCAAGAAGCATTACAAGCTGGATGGATTACCACAGTTCTTCAAGGCGAAGGGATACGAGCCGTTCTTTACGACAGGTTGCAAACTGGACTACGATGACTGGGACACCTTCATTCCCTCCCACGGCTTCGACACTGTTTGGGGTCGGAACGAGATGATCAAGCTGGCGGAGAGCGATCTGGGCATCACGCACGACCAGTGGTTTGGCAAGGAGCATCGCGAGTTGTATTGGGGAGTGCACGACGACATCTGTTTCCAGCTTCTAGGCGATCTGATGGTTAACAAGACCAAGGAGCAGAGTGGACGTGTGGCCAATGGGGAGGCGAAGAAACCAGTTTTCATGACACACTACACGATCTCCAGTCACGTCTCGTACGAAGAACGCCCGACATGGTATGCGGAGTCCAAGAAACCTGATTTTTCTGGGCTGTACGATGGAGTCGAGTACGCGGATAGCATCAAAAACTATGCGGAGATGCGATATTTCTCGGACATGGAGTTTGGAAAGTTTATGGACCGCATGTCCGCTGCAGGGATTCTCAACGATACCATCGTCGTTGTCGTGGGTGATCACGGTCAGGCTCCTGAAGCGGGCAACTATATTCCTGAGGCACGCGACGTATCTGTCCATCATGTAGCTGGTGCGCTCGTTGCTGAGGGACGACTGGGTGACGCAGTAGGAATGAAAATCGATGACGCTACGGAGCAGTACGATATCTTGAACACTCTCGCTGATATTGTTGGTGTTCCGGAAGAGGGATTCCTGCAGGACGGTGTGGGCCGCTCACTGAAGCGCCAAGTCAAGTTTGGTGAGCGTGTAGTGTACAGCAACAACCCGAGTCGCAAGATGTCGGTTGTTCGTGGAACTGAGCGTCTCCGTTACGATCGCGCTGCCCGGTCTGTACTTCTACACGACGCCAAAGCCGACCACGATATGCACTTCGACCTGTTCCCGGTCCTCACACCGGAAGCCCAAGCGGAGTGGCTTAAGTGGCGCGGATATGGGCGTCAACTCACCGAGTATTACACGAAGCGATGGGACAAACGGTGTTTGTTTGCTGCCGAGTGCTGAAAGAGACAAATGCATGGAATAGACAGTTTTCGTTAGTAAATATCTTAGCCAGCAAGGTGCAATCGGATTTATAATGCACTGACATATTCAAGGTTTATCTAAGTTCGCTGCAGAGATCCTCGTCAGCAAATACTTGTGACCTCACTGTTTCTTGTAATATTATAGGATGGGTTCGCTTGATTGTTTATTATTTCGCTTCCGCGCTTCTTGACGTTGGGTGGCTGATCACTCTGAAACCTGGTATAAACTGAGCGTAAGAGTAAATTGCATTTGACTTTTTTTAGATCTCCTGTCCTAATGGTCTACTAAAACTCAGATTCCAGCTTTGGTGGGACCACGAACACGTTGGAAGAAATTTGGTGTGACTAGCTGGTTACTTCTCGTTGCTACTACGCTTCACAAAGAAGGTATAGTTTTGGTTTGCGTTCACTTTACAATCGTTTCGAGCAGTAATTACCACATTATTGACTGCTCGGTGTTATCTAGCCTGCATGCTCCCATACCATAGCGTGACGGTGCCGACATCGGCCGACACTGCCTACAACATCATGATTGGTAAAAACGCATTTTATGTAGAACGATGCCGTTATTGGTCAAATGTCAATTGGCTCCTGTGTGGACTACACCAGGGCCAATTGACAAAAGACAGCGCGTGCTAGAGGGGGGTGGCGGAGCGAGCGAGCTAGTGGCCGGCGAGCAGTACGACGCCGTCGAGCAGGAGGAGGCGGCCGCCCAGGAGGACGCCGTCGCGTAGGAGGAGGCCGCCCAGGATGATGCGGTAGCGTAGGTGGAGGCGGTCGCGCAGAGGACGCGGTCGCGCACGAGGACGCTGTCGCGTACGGGGACGTCGTTATGCAGGAGGAGGAGGAGGCCGCACATGAGGAAGTCGTTGCGTAAGAGGAGGCGGCCGCGAGGAGGACGCCGTCGTGCCGAAGGAGGCGGGACGCACAGGAGGAGGCGGCCACACAGGAGAAGGCAGCCGCGAGGAGGACGCGGCCACGCAGGAGGACGCCGTCGGGCAGGAGGAGGCGGCGCCCAGGGAGAAGGCGAGCTGAAGGAGGGGGCGTGGGCGAC
>BSXT01004392.1:0-10099 GCA_030267785.1 Phytophthora fragariaefolia
CTGCCAATAAGAAGCATGCATTAGGACAGAGATTCTGCCAACCACTCGTTGGCAGATCCTCTCTTTATAGATATCAGTTTTAGGAGGCAAGGCCGAAGTTAACATTTCAAATTCAGTTCTCATTTTCTACCAAAAGGTTATTAATAAGTCTTTATTTAGATCTAACTATACTTAGTGAGCTAAGTATACTGAATCTAATATAAATACACCTGCGGTTCCTCCTACACGTTGCGCACACGTGTGAGCTAAAGTAGTGAGCTAAGGAAGCCCACTACAACCGTCTTGCAACATTCGTACTTCGCACTTAGCTGAGGTGGACGATACAGGCAACACGCAGGTAATTTATTAACTGTGCCAGGCACTAAATCGTGTGTCACAGATCGTTAGGGTTCTGTACCCGTACCTGTGCAACTAAATGTTCTCAATATATATAAATTACCAGGTTATTTGATACTGCAAAACCAGACGTCCGCTGGGATCCATTCCTTAACTCTGAAATAAACAAAGTCGCGAGGTGCGCGAAGAAGCTCTGAAATTCATTTTAGGCTTACCGTAGAGTTGGATGGCGGCGATCACGCGATTGCTCGAGATGGTGGGTTGGGGGGGGTCTCCTGGAGGGCAACGTGTGGTGATGCGAAGTACCTTCAGAACTTTCAACGTGCTGGACCACTCAAATGTCTTATATTATTACTGCTACAGTATTATTATTATTAAAAACTGTCTAAGAGCATCATCACAAGTGCTGCTACAGAAGTCCCCGCCAGATTTATCATGATAAAGACCGCAAGGTTTGAAGTTTCGCACAAGGTTAACATAGATGCAGATGTATTACGCGTATGAATTTAACGCTTAGTTGAGAATGCGGCGAATGGTCATCGGGCTGACAATGCCCGATTGCCTCCAGCAATTCCTAATCGTTTCTGGCATATCTGCGCTCTAAGAGTTCGACGCTATGTATCTACCGACAAAGCTGCCATCTACTCTAATGCGTGTGAATCGACTACTGCCTGATCCGTGCGTCGTGAGCGAAGACAGTCGGTGTATGGCAGATAGACACCTTGAATGCACGGCACAAAGCACTATAATTTCTTCTTATTTTTTATTTCTTTGTCTTCTTATAAGCAGTCTAGCACTCACTAGCAGCAAAACTGAGCAGCGATAAAATACATGTACATGCGTGCTCTTTTATACTTGGCGCACCGTCGCGCAACATTCGCACTTCGGACTTAGTTGAGGTGGACGACACAGGCAACACGCCGGTAATTTATTAACTGTACCAGGCACTAAATCGTGTGCCACGGATCGTCAAGGTTCTGTTTCAGTACCTGCATAACTAAATGTTATCAATATATATAAATTACCAGGTTATTTGATGCTGCAAAATCGGACGTCCGCTCGGATCCACTCCTTAACTCTGAAATAAATTTCAGAGAATTTCAGAGAATTGTCCCCGTAATGATTATATATTAATATATTGATTTTTACCACCAGTAACGTTAAAAATAATAATGAGGTAGAAGGCTTGACCCACTTCGAGCAACTGGCTTGTGTGGCTCATTTTTGCTTGACGTTTGGCTCTTGGTCAGGAGCATAAGTTCTAGTGACAACACCACGAACCGATCCAGTAGGCCACGATAGGGCACCAAACTGTCGAGCTAGGGCAGCATTTTGGAGTTCTCGGAGCTTGAGTTTCTTTTGCGGGGCATTGTGGGTCAGCTGGTCTGCGTCTGCTGACAAATAAATTCTCTTCTTGCTGCAGCAAAATATACGCTTTTGTTGCAGCTACGAATGGGATTGTCACTTACTTTTTACTTCGTACTACTAGTAGTAGTACTCAAGTTGTCGTTGGCCAAACTAAGGTTTTGCTCGAAGGCACATGAACTCGACTTGATACATGTACCAGACAATTGATTACCCATATTTTTGGGGATGACTAGTTGGCACTGTAACTGAGTATGGTAACAAACAATTCAACGTTTTGATGAACAATACTGCATCAAATTTCCTCATTCGGCAGTAGCAAAATTTATAAGCATCTACACAGCACTATTCGGCTGGCTTTCAGCCCCAGTCTCGGGTTCTTGTGGCTTCATTTCCTTCTCTTTCGGTGAGATGCTGACAATACGCTTACCGCATATCGAGTATTGGTATCCCGGCTCGAAGCGGTCCGTCACACTTGTTCGCACGAAAAAGAGCACCACGAAACCAATGCAGACGATAACGAAGATGACCTGACTGTTGTCAATGTACGCCTCGCCGATAGTCATGCCGTCGGCCACCTTGTTGTTGAACGCGCTATTAAAAGTGAGACCACCAGCTACGGCGCCAACTGCGAGCGAAGTGAGAATAATGCCGTGAAGGGGGCCGACATTGTAAGCACCGAACATGTCTGTGACGAGGGCGGGGGTCGTACCAAGACCACCTCCGTAGCTGCATGTAAGAACGAAAATTTCGACAACGAAGAACGTAAAGCTCTCGTGGCGAATGACGGTGGGCAACGACCCAATCACAATAATCTGGGCACCAAGTGTGAAGTAGTACAGCACCTTGCGCGCGAATGTCTTCTCCATTTTGAAGTAGCGCACGAGGAAATCCGAAATGGATGAGAAAGCGAGCCGACCACAACAGTTGAATACGCTATTAACAGACACAATGTCCGAAGCTGTGTTTGCGCTCTTGTCAAAGATATCCGTGCACATGCTGGATAATCGGGACAGCACGATGACGCCGAAAAGTTGGTTTGCGAAGAACATGATGTACATGCATATGTAGTCGGGTGTGAACACGGCTCGTTTGAGCGTGTAGGGCCCAGTGGTCACCGCCGTGGCGGACTTATAAGCTTCCACTGGTTCAGGCTTGGCTTCTGCGGTAGGCGTCTGGATTGTTTTGTACGCAGTGCTCAGCTTCTCTTCAAGCTCTTCATTCTCGTGGACAGCGTTGCCATGGATATTGAGACCATGAATAGTGTAATCTGCTGGCGGCACTCGAAGCACCAAAGCAGAGGCATACATGGCTGCACTCATAACAGCACCGATCAGAATAAACATCCATGGGAGACCGACCGCATCAATAGTAGGCAGATAAACCTTGCTCCAAACCACAGATCCTGCTCCAGAACCAGCGACAGCAAAACCGGCAGCCGTGCCGCGGTAATCAGGGAACCACTTCTGTAGCGTGGAGACGGGTGAGACGTAGCATATTCCCAAACCAATTGCGGTAATAATGCCGTAGCCGATGTAGATCCAAGCGATAGAGTTATATTGGCAACCGAGGGCCGTGACGATATGGCCAATCATGATAGTGTCGTACCAATGGAGACAGCCCATCGAGGCCCCTTTTGCTCGATAGTAGGTCCGAGGATAGCAGTTGCCGTTCCGAATACACCCATTGCAATATAAAAAGCGTTTACAGCACGACCCTTCTTGGCATCACCATAAACAGCCAGGTCGATAGGCTGGTTGAGCACCGACCAAGCGTAGATACAGCCAATGCAGAACTGCACGACGAAGGCAGCGGCGAACAGGTACCAGCGTGAAAATTTGAATCCCAGCATGGTGGAGAGACTTGTAGCTGGTGAATTACGCGACTGAAACCCAATTCGAAACTGAGCAAACTCTTCATAGGCCAAACGTTGAAAACCGGGATAGCCGACCAAGCGGTACCTTTCTGTCCGGACTCAGCGCCAATGTACTGTACTTCAACCACACTTTTACTTTTTAACGTATTTTTTGTATATACATGTACCGGTATGTAATAGCACATCTGTATATTGTTTACTGGTAATTTTTAAAAATTCTACATTCATTGTTACGAATTCATTCAACTACATTAAAAGAAGTGTTTTTAAAAAATTATTACAATGAAATCGAAATTTTAATCTCGCACGTACAGCTACATGCATCATCTTTCAAGTTTCGAAGCATATCGCGCCAACACTCTAAAATGTTTTCTAATGATACAGTCCTTGTGTAGCGAAGCAAACCGACTTTTATTGGTTGTGCGTCCGTTTGCTGCGCCGTTGAGTGCGGTAATCGACTCTAGCGGTTTTGTGGAGTACATGTATTAAAATACATGAAAATCCTTACGTCTCTTCAAACGGACATCCATCGAGGGGCGGTCGATGGGAAGAGCAACGCGAGACGACGGCTGTACACGTACATGTACATGTAGCGGCTTGCGACTGGATTTGCCGTTTGGTCTTGCTCAGGATGCCCACCGAACAGCACCATGCGCACCGCAGCCAGGCATTGATAGTCGTTGCTTGTCGCGATCTATCATACTGTAGGATCATTCGTTGGGCGACAACGCACCCTGGCTTCAAGCTTCCCGCAGTGAGGACCTCACTGAGGGACAGAACACCGTGTACGTGGAGAAAAGTCTAAAACCAGCATACAGAAACTAGTTTCCGTCCAAAACCAGCATACCACCCAAAACCAGCATACGCGATGTGATTAATTCAATGTAGATGTATTAAATCAATTCAATATGCGGTGTTCATTATGGATGAATATCGGTGGGTGTAGTTCACAATGTCTTCTGAATTAACTAGAGCCACCGCATAGTGATGTTGTTATAATTTCCATCCCGCCCAACAAGCAGCATTTGCTGACCTTGGTATGATCGATGCTTAGAATGCGCACAATCTACCCCGATAATTTGCTGACTGTAGACCATACTCCGCAGTAACGCTCCACAAACAATAACACCCCTACAAAATATGCCATCTGAGTCGGTTTGAAGGTCAGTATACGAACTAGAATTCTTGTCGACAAAACACTTGAGAAGCGACAGAAGGTACTGGTACCCTATAACTTGATTATTGACAGTACCCTCCGTTATGACACTTTTCACGCGCTTGACGATACTATCGCTAGGTATGAGAATTCTTTTTCGTGTTAAAGAGTTCCCGCGAAAAGCAGGCTCAGCTAGCAACTGTCTAGTACTTGTCAGTTTTGGAATAGAACTGCAGTTGCCGTGCTCTAGGTCTACCGAGCCAATGCATCACAGACTATCCGATAGTGAATTTTATGCCCGACTTCCGTTGGTATATAAACTGCACGTAGAAGCCGTACTCTGGGGACTAACAAACCAAGCGGTTGTGCCCACCCCCACCGCGTACCACACGCACTCTAGGAATAGGCGAGAGTGCAGTCTGGTACAACACACTCGATTCTTTAGCGTCCTCGAACTCACTCGTGGTGTTCTAAACTCCCCAATGAATTACAGTGATCCCATCGCGTATGCTGGTTTTGGGCGATGTGCTGATTTTGAACGGAAACTAGTTTCTGTATGCTGGTTTTGGACTTGTCTTATGTACATGTACAGTACCGTCAGGTATCCAATGCAGTTCGCCGTGAACTTCGCGAACAAAATCGGTGAGCATAGCGGTCCAAGTCGCACAAATAGGGCGTGAAGGCGTAGCGATCTGGCAATACATGTACAGTACCACTGGCATTGCCAGGGCTTACTGGGTTTGCAGATACAACGTATTTACGTGTACATGTGCACCTTGCATGCTCTCTGAAGATCCTCGAGCCGTCAGCTCTAAAAAGTTACAAACGACCATTTCTGTGAATTCGCAAAGGAGGTGAAATCCAGGGTCTACATGTACACCAACTATTGGGTTTGCGTGTTGGTCTGTTAAGTCCATGCCTGACATCTTCGTGCTGAATGCAGCCCAAGTGCCTAATGTAGCTGTTCGCATTAGTCAGAGCTGGCCTCGGTTTTTACGTCATGAAATGTACTACTACGCGAAACGTAGTATAGTAGTACTACGTTTCGCGAAACCAGCGAAGAATGTCAACATGCCTACATACCGCTTCAACCCTTGTCGTATGATACAACTAAACCAAACAAAGATTCAGTCGTTCGACAGAAGTTCGTAAAAGCACTTGCAACAGCGTCGAAAGCGGATCGTACTTGTATTTTAGTACTTAATACGATTATTTAAACGACAGATTCGGGCAGCTTTTCAGTCGCAGCTTCTGCTTCGGCTTCCTGCTGCTTCATCGCATCCCTCTCCTTGGGGGGGATGCTGATGACGCGCTTACCACCCAGAGAGTAGTGGTACCCTGGCTCGAAGCGGTCCGTGGCGTTCGTTCGCACCAGGAAGAGCACCAGAAAGCCTACGCAGACTATAACGAAGATGACCTGGATGTTGTCGATGTACGCCTCACCGATGCTCATACCGTCGGCCACCTTGCTGTTGAATGCCGAATTGAACGACAATCCGCCAGCAACGCCGCCAATGGCCATGGCAGTCAGAATGATTCCATGCATGGGACCAATGTTGTAGGCACCGAACATATCCGTTACGAACGCAGGAATGGTGCCGAAACCTCCACCGTAGCTGCACGTAAGCACAAAAATCTCGATTACGAAGACCGTGTAGCTGTTGTGGCGGATGACAGTGGGCAACGAGCCAAGAACAACAACTTGAGCGCCAAGAGTGAAGTAGTACAGCACCTTGCGCGCGAACGTCTTCTCAACCTGAAGGAAGCGAACGAGAAGGTCTGAAATGGCCGGAAAAGCGAGGCGGCCACAACAGTTGAAAGCACTGTTAATGGAAACGATGTCGGATGCTGTGCCGGCGCTCTTGTTGAAAATGTCAGTGCACATGCCAGAGAGGCGAGACAGCACAATGACGCCGAAGAGCTGGTTCGCGAAGAACATGATGTACATGAAAATGTAGTCGGGCGTCAAGATGGCCTGCTTTAAGGTCAGCTGCTTGATCGGTGACTTGTTCGCAGCATCCTCATTCTTGGGTGTCTGAACCGCCTTGTAGGCATCGTCTAGCTTCTCTTCCATAACTTCGCTTTCGTCCACGCGGTCGCCATGGATATTAAGTCCATTGACCGTAAAGTCTGCTGGTGGGACGCGGAGGACCAGGGCCGAAGCAAACATGGCAAAGCTCATGATAGCGCCGAGCAAAACGAACATCCAGGCAAGGCCGACGGCATCAATCGTGGGCAGGTACACCTTGCTCCACACAACAGAGCCAGCGCCATAACCAGCAACAGCAAAACCAGCGGCGGTGCCACGATAGTCAGGAAACCACTTCTGCAGCGTAGCCACGGGTGAAATGTAGCACATGCCCATACCAATTGCAGTGATGACACCGTAGCCGATGTAGATCCAAGTAATCGACTTGTAGTGGCAGCCCAACGCGGTGACAATGTGGCCGATCATGTACAGCACCGTGCCAATGAAGACGCCCCATTGAGGTCCCTTACGCTCGATGGTGGGGCCCATGGTGGACGTAGCGGCGCCAAAAACACCGATGGCAATGTAGAAAGCATTCACAGCACGACCTTTCTTGGCATCACCGTAAACGGCCAAGTCAATCGGGTGGTTAAGCACCGACCAGGCATAGATGCATCCAATGCAGAACTGGATGACGAAGGCAGCGCCGAAGAGATACCAGCGGTTAAACGTGAGCCCAAACATGGTGGAGCGGAGCTTGCAGGACGGATACTTGTGGGTCAGTAGGCCAATTCCAAACTGATTGGTTCCAGCTGACAGCGAAGGAGTGTGTTGGTGCTGTGCTACTCCGGGACGGTCCCGGGGACCTGGAGCGCTCCCAAGCATACACGATCGAGATGGGAGCAGGAGCAAGATCCCATGGGAAAGCCGGGCAAACGCCTGTCTGTCATGCAGCGCACCCGCGCGACTCGCGTACATGTACAGTACAGTACAGTACATGTACAGTAGGGTGTGGTTCGGTTCAATTCATCTTAGCAAACCTTCCCGGTACAGACGTGCCATGCAGCGGAATCCACAGCCTTCCATGCTGTGTGTGTGCATACCTTACCGGTACTGTACATGCAGTATGTACATGTATTAATAGGTGCATCTTGATGCTAAATGATGTTTGCACTTGTGCCACCGCTATTCGTTCAAGAGATTAACGAGGTGCCTAGAAATTAAGCCTTCGGTACCACGACTGCTGTTCGCGTTTATACTCTTTTCCGATTCCCCTGATGGCGAGCCGCCATGATGGTCAGGAGGCCCTGTTTCGATTGTAAGCTTTGCTCCCAAACTGGCACAGTTACTGAAAGCAACATATAATAGTGGTTATCACGGTTGGAAAGTAAGTAAGTAAAATGTGTCCATAGCCAATCAAATCAAACCTTCGAGTCCTGCCCCCGAAACGAGGAAAGTTTGAAAGATAGTCATAGTCCTGTCGCGATTGGCTAAGCCTGCAAGTAGTAGATTTAATTTAATTGGCAGAAACTCGTAAATGAAGTCTTTCGCACCGCTAACTGGTGCGTCCTGCACCATAACCCGTATTAGCATGACGGTTGCAGGAGAAGAATCGATTTGATTGACTAGTCTAACTTACTTACTTTCCAACCGTGATAACCACTAATATTATACACCCATTGAGAGTATCAATCCCTGCGGTTAAAAAGGTGTACGTGTGCGGTGGTCAGACAACCGTGTTGACCGAACAATTGTCCGTATTTACAAATTGTGTTTTGGTATCCAACGGCTCGTTCAAACGATAGCAGACGAGCAAAGCTCTCTCTTACATTTACATGTACGAGACCCCTCCCTCCCCGCTCTGGCAAAAGCTCTGCCCATTGGTGAATGCATTCTGGTTCATACAATGTACCAACGGTAATCGTTGTGGCTGTCCTGACCTTGCTGATGGGGCAGCATGCCCATGACCTTTTTGCATGACGTGGACTGCGGTGTCGTCCAAGTCGTTGCCTGCCCTTTGTAGGCACTGCCCAGTGGGCAAGGAGGAGAGAGCGACCAGATTTGCCGCATAAAATATAATACAATGTATTAAAATAACAGCAAAAACGCACAGAGGGTGGGCGACATCAAATAATAATTAGAAGAGGCGACCTACAGCAAAATGAGCGGTTGTGAGGTCGTGTAGCCGCAGCAAACTCGGGCGGGAGGCGCGAAGAAGGCTCGTGTGGTACATGTACTGTACATGTATTATATGGATGATACATGTATAATTTACATATTATGTAGTAGTACTGTAGTGCGTTTTTACGGTTGCCGATTTGCCGTTGATCCCCGTTGCATGATGGCTGCTGCACAGCACCGAGAATTTCTCGGCGATAAGACTGCCACTGTCGGCGCCAGTGACGCCATCACGGGCATACTGTATTCGTCACGCTTCAGCATATGCTCAGCTTCATCTTTCGTGCTGTGAAGGTACCCACCACCATGTAAAACGACATAAAACACTAAAATAAACATAAAATACACATAGAATTAAAGAGAGAACAATAAAACACATGTCATACAAAGAAAGAGTCTGCTGCACGCATTTGATTGGCTAGTCAATGACGATTGTAAGTTACACAATTATGTCTGCCGGATTTTTGTGTCGGTCGGATTTTTGCGTCGTTGTCTGTACCGGTATGTACTAGTGGTGTCAACGTTTGTAGTTTGGGGTCCCTCCAACTCCCTCCAACTCGAACGTTGCAGTTGAATTTTGAGTATGGCGCAACTCCGCTCAACTCGTCGGAACCTTTCTCGATACTCAAAGCAGTATAATTTTCCCTCCAACCTTGTTGGATTTTCCCTCTACTCTGTTCCAAAAAGATTTTGAACTATTCCATACTACCTGAAGTATAAGGTCGTAATTTCAACAAAACAAAGTGGACCAGTGCGGTAGGCCTAGAGGACGATGAGGCGGTCACGGGCCGTAGCGCAGCAAGTTCCCAAGCGCATACTCGAATAAAAGCCCTCGGACACCATGGTCATCTTCCAGGTGCGCGCGTCGCCAGGCGATATAACCCGCTGTCTTTTTACGGCCAAGAATAAAGAAGAGGAAGAAAGCTAATGGGACGAAGCGACCCCCAGTTCAGCTTCGATTCGTGCTATCACCACTTCCGAAGCATTCTTGGTGTAGTCGGCCACGCTGGCCACCATGGCGTACACTGCCGGGGGTGCATTCCTTGATGTTGGCGGCCGTATACACGATGGCGATGACGGCGGTCGAGACGGTCCATGGCCACGAAACAACCGACGACGAAGCTGGAGCCGCGCATCCCCACACGCGCCATGAAGTCCATGACACCGTCCGCCGGGAAGTGGTTGGGAGGGCCGAAGCGCAGCGCACCTGGAGCGGATT
>BSXT01004401.1:0-12173 GCA_030267785.1 Phytophthora fragariaefolia
CCCATCGGAATGTGCACGTATGCACCCGAGTGGATAAATGTTCCCAACAAAATCAAGTACACGATGAAATTGGGGATCCACGAGTAGCGTTCGTAGTAGTGCACGACCTTGTATCCGAAGAGTGTGATCAGGAATGTGCAGAAGGCGATGATGATGATTCCGGCCCAGCCGGGGACGTCGGTGTTAACTGCGTGGATAAGCTCAGCGCCAACGATGACGTTCACCGTTGCCCACCCGAGCCCAGACAAACACGCGATTCCCGACACGATGCGGATACCATAAGCTCCAAACCAGAAGCGACCAAGAACCATTTGGCGCAGACCGAATACAGGGCCGAAGCAAGAAAAGTAGCACGTTGGCAGCATCCCAAGGAGGTTTGCGAACAGGATGACCAACATGGAATCGACGACGCCAAGACCGTAGATGGCCTTGCCGAGGATTCCAACGGCGAAGTGCCCCATGACCATGTTCGGCGACAACCACATCGTGCACAGGTTGATTAGCGAGGTGTCGTGACGCTCATCCTCCGGCACGCGCTCGATGCTACGCGGCTCCATGTAGTTCTTTTCGGCCCAGCGTTGCGCACGAGCGTACCAGGTGTCGCCATTCTCGTATTCAACGGGGACGTCGGTGTCGGCGTCGAATTGGACGTATGAGTTGGCGGAGTTCTTCTCCAAATCGACTTCTTGAGCGTGCGCCATGGCACTGCGTCTTTCAGCCAACGCAGACGTGGGCAAGAGCTGGTCAGGGCGAGCGACAGCGGAGGTAAAACCAGTAGTGATCTTGCAACGTGCAGAGCTTCGAGCACAGGCGCCACGCATGCAGGTGTCGGTGACGCAGCGCTCCTCCAGCAGGTGCGACGGTCTTCAACACGGATCCATCGCCCGGGGCCAATGGGCAGGTCCGGCGGTATGACGCTCCGCTCGTCCGCTTGAAGGAAGGTCTCCGATGTTATCAGGTCGCTAGTCGCCGCTCCAGTGCCACGCTGCGACTTGCATGCACCGCGATTTGCTGCATCACGACGGCCAAAGCGTGGACTCGGAGCTACAGGTGATGCCGCGCCGGCACATCTATAGTATAGACTACTATCGCCGGCACATCTATACTATAGATAGTATATCTATCTATAGCTACAGGTGATGCCGCGCGTACGTGCATGATGTACGTACGCCGAACATGTACAGCTACTACAGGAGCACCAGAGTGACGCCTTCACGCCGCGTGCGCCTGAAGGGGTAGACGCAGGCATGTTAAACCGCGGGGAACGGACCAGCAGCAGCTTATCAGGCCACCGGCCGTGATGCATGTCGACGGCCTACAGTGTGTTTGCCACCACCTCCCCAACGTCCAACCCGATCACTTCAATGACGCTAAGCAGACGCTTCCAGGGGATGCTCGGTGTCCATCAAAGGCTCGGGACGTCAACAGGCCCGTAACTAAGTCACGTAGATGCACGTGATTGCGTGCACGCGATCGGCGCACGGTCTCCGCTACGCGCGTCGGGTCTGGGTCTGCCATTCCTCAATCCTGCCGCCGGACATGAGCGCGTTCGTCCAGAGCAAAGTGCTGCCCAGCGGCCACCGCATCCCCGCCGTCGCGCTGGGCGTGTACCAAAGCGCGCCCGGGGCCGAGACGTACGACGCCGTGCTGACGGCGCTGCGCCTCGGGTATCGCCATATTGACACGGCCACGGTGTACCGCAACGAGTCCGACGTGGGGAAGGCCATCCGCGACTCGGGCGTGCCCCGCCAGGAGGTGTTCGTGACCAGCAAGGTGGTGGCCCCGCGTGGCCGCTGGAGCTACGACGACGTGGCGGAGGGCGTGCGGCTCAGCAACCGCAAGCTCGGGCTCGAGTACATCGACCTGTATCTGCTGCACGCGCCCTTCGACAGCGCCACGCGCGCCGAGGCGTGGCGGGCCCTGGAGGACTTGCACGCCGAGGGCGTCGTGCGCGATATCGGCGTGTCCAACTTCGGCGAGCGGCACCTGCAGAAGCTCGCGCACACGTGGCGCGTCAAGCCCGCCGTGAACCAGGTGGAGCTGCACCCGTGGCTCGCGCGCGCCGACACGGTCAAGTACTGCGAGCAGCACGGGATCATCATGGAGGCGTACTCGCCGTTGGCCCGCGCCCAGAAGATGTACGACCGCACGCTCAAGCAGGTTGCGAGCGAGGTGGGCGCCACCTCGGCCCAGGTGCTGATCGCCTGGAGTCTGGCCAAGGGGTTCGTCACGCTGCCGAAGTCGGTGACCGAGTCGAGGATTAAGGAGAACTTGGAGGCGGCCAAGCTGGAGCTCACGAGTGAACAGATCGAGAAGCTGGACGGACTGGACTCGTACTTTGTCACTGCGTGGGACCCGATCAAACAGCACGCAGTGTAAAGGCCACCACGCAGTGCTGGGCAACACCAGCGGACTGCTGAAGTTTGATCTCGTTGTTATGCAGCAAGTATTGGTGCTTCCTTTGATTGAACAAATCGGAATACGACATGTATAATACATGTGCTTCCTGTTACTTCATTGTTGATCGAACACGAGAAAGCATTCAAGTGGAATGCTTTCATGCGGATACAAGTTGTTAGAATTTGTATCCGCATGCCATACAAATATCGTTCTTTGATGGACTCAAACTAGAGTCGTTCAAGCCGGCATACGTGATGCTCGACAAGCCGGCATACGTGATGCTCGATAGGGAGGTAAATGAAGGCTTGCTACTTTTTGCTGCGTAAATGATCGTGTGCGTGATGGCATTCAAAGGCAGATTTTCAGTTACCATAGTCTACTTGTTCATTGATCGAGTTAATAAAATAAATGAAGCTAACAATCTACTGCGCGTGTGGTAGTCTACGCGTATGCGCAACGGCGCAGTTGCCAGTGCGGAGGAGACGAGGTCGATGTCTGCATCTGCCTTCGGAGAGGAACCAACTCCATATTCGTTCCAAGGCGGTGCGCCTGGATGAACGCCGTTGAGCCAGAACCTTCCTGGGAGCTGAACAGCACCTCACCACCAAAGTACCGAGCGAACAAACGTGCCATCGGCATTCCGAAACCAGCGCCGCTGAAGTGCTCACGGTACGTCGGGTAGTTGTCCGAGTCAATGGGAGGGCACAGCGGACTCGTAGTGTAGTCGTAGTGCCAGAGCTTGTTCCAGCGACTGCGAGGGACACCTCCGCCGTCGTCGCTAACCTTGACAGTTAGGTCTTCGCTGCCCTGGCAGATCACGATCTCTACGGGAGGGAGGTCGTCGCCGGCGCGAAACTTGCTCACGTCTGGGTAGATCTTGACGCCCGACACGTCCTCGACGGCGGGAATGTAGAAGCCCAGAGACGGACTCTTCGGATTCATCACGCGCTCAAAGCTGTTTACCTTGCCGAGGAACTGCAGCTGTGAACGGGAGCGGTGGTGCTCCACGGTAGCACGCATCGAGTTCTTGACGAGCTCGAAGACCATGTGGTGCAGATGAGACTCGACGTACATGAACGGCATATTGGCGCTGGGCGTCGCGCGAATCTGTACGGGGGGAGACACGCCGCAGTACTGGATGCACAGTCTCCGTGCGCGCTCGCACGCGTCGCGTACGACCTGCTCCGCGTTTACGAGGTGGACGCGGCCACCCGTGTGGTCCAACGACTCAACGTGGTGTCCGATGATCATGCGGATGCCGATGCGGCCGAGGAAGAACTTGTCGAGACGCGAGGAGATGTCCTCCTGTACGCTCTCGAGCTGCAGGGCGCTCTTGCCGAGGTCCGTGGTCTTGAGCTCCTGCAGGCCGTAGCAGATGAGCGGCACGAGGTTGGAGCCGCGCTCCTTGGCGTTGCGGATCTTCTCGGTGAAGAGCAAGTCCTCGGCGGCGTTGGTGGGCGACTTCATGCGCTTGATGCTCTGCAGCTCGTAGCGGTAGAAGTTGATGGCGTGCCGCACCGACGTGGTGTCGCTCAGGCCCACGGGCAGGTCGGACAGCTCCATGATGGCGCGCGCGTAGCGGGACTGCAGCTCCTTGTGCACGAACTTGGCCGACAGCACGTGCAGCTTCATGCTGCCGTCGGCAAAGGTGCGCATCTGCTGCAGCGACATGGGCGTAGGCTCGTTGTCGGCGATCTCGCGCACCTCATCCATGGAGATGGCGTTGGCCTCAAAGTCTGGCCGGAAGGCGTCCATGTGCATGAGCGCAGCGCCGTAGCGTGCAGCGGCGCACTTGGCCACGGCGCAAAGCGCGCCAGAGAGAAGATGGGGGGAGACACCGCGCCGGACTATTTCCATGTCGGGCGCTGATGTTGACAGTAAGTTGTGACTTGTGTGGTAGGAAGCAAATTGAAATCTGCGAGCACCTGGATCGGTCCCAGGCCGTTTAGCAAGCAGATACCTAGGCAAAGTTCAGTCTCTGCTTGGAGACGAGCGCGTGTCTCTATTCCTGTCACGAGCGCTCTGACAACGTTACATGTCGTGCTAAGCAGGGTATAATTTACTAAAATTTATTTAGCAACTGGACTTGCCTAACTGTTATATCCGATATAAAGGGGTATGAGGTTGTTGCGATCTTGAAGATTTCACGGTACGGCGTTATGCGAACAAGCGGACGGCCACAAGAATACGCGCGTCATGCTCATTCACAGCGTTGAGCTCACATGTCGTTTGACAAGGAGAATTTTCCAGCTCTCGCCGACGCTCACCGCGTCAGGCGTAACGATGGGCCTCAACGTCTTGTGCGAGGGGAGATCTTCTCGATTTAGATGGATCGTTGCTGGTGTTGGGCTGGGAGCGTTGGGCGGGGACGCTGGGCTTTAATCGGTCTGTGCAAGATTCACGCGGCCTCGCTGCCGTCTCAGCGCAAATTAATGGGCCGGCTCGGCTCTCGCACTGCTCCTCGCTTACTCACGACCGAGACGCTCGGTCGTACGCGGTCAGCAGCGCCGCTCGCAGTTTGACTTCACACACCTTTGGAGTCTGTGCGGCCGTCTGTCCCTGCTCCGCGTCGATTGCTCAGCCAGAGCCGAGTGCAGCCTGATAACCGAATGCGACGAAGCTGCGAGAGCGGACGCCAAGCCATCTCGATGCTTAGCATGCGTGCGCGGAGATGCTCGACGACAGGATTTTTAGTTTTCTGGCCTCGCATATGCACGATTTCTCAGTTGGTTCAACCGATATTGGCCGCGTGGAGAGCGGCTTACGCTCGCTCGCGTGTATGGGAAATGAATGCATTTGCACGTTGAGACGGCAGCTTGGGGCCACGTATCTACAAAGCACATGAAGATGACCGTCGAGATTCGGCCAGTGTGAGCGTATGAATCCTTGGCCCAGCGGCGGCCGCTCCGTCAAGTCTGTAGACTTCCGTTGGTGTGTCTTGCCACCAGGATATGTCGTTCAACTCTCAACAGCTCTATATGTACAGTTGTAGTTATTACGGTGGGTGGGGAGGGAGGGCTCAGGTGCTGGTGGCACCAGTGGTGCCCATGTCGCGCGGATCGACGTGAATGTATATGGGCGGGAGAATGCACAGTAGATCGATATCGATATCGACAGCTTCATGTGACCTGAAGCTGGGGTTTCAGAATCACGCATACAAAACAAACATCCCATCTTACTTTTTCGTGACATTTTTGTGGTGTGTATATTGACAATAACCAGGTGCGGTTCTTGGCCGATTCGACGTCAATGTCTGAAGTCTGAAGCAGACTTTGAGAGACTGCCTCATATCTGGTTGCCTGTGGTTTCCTTTCAGTTCTTTCAGGAAATATCGGTCATTAGATAACCATCGATTGGGATTCAGCCGTCAATGCAGGGTTGCTGACTAGCGTCTGCTCGACATGCATGTGCTAGTGCTTGTGGTAGTAGCTAGCAAGCTGGCAGAAATGGGTAAGCTTCTGCTGGATGGGCGTATTAGTCTTCTTCACTAAAACTACATATAATAGATACTAGTACTGTAGTCAGGTGTAGCCAATCATCAAACTTAACACTGCTTTCAGTACACTACCGCCGAGGCCCATGCAGTTGCGACCCCACTATTAGCCGCCACGGGGGTGCTGTCACCACATTATCATTGCCAACCGCAAACACAGTTTATCTCCTTAACTCGGCCACCGCAGTAGCACTCGTCAGTACGGGCCTAATGCACAGCTCGCGCGGATTCATGAATAAGAAACCATTGCGAAGACAAACGACATCATTTTCACTCGCTTGGGCAGCGCTTGTAGTAACAGTGCCTCGATGTGTTTCAACTATTGTGTGGTTGCTCTCAGCGTATGAGTGACTATTGAAGAACGGAGCGAGGGTCAGCTGATGCCGACTCAAGGTCTTGAATTTTAAGACCCACGAGTGAGTGGAAGCGCTTACCACTGCACATCGGAAAACCAATCATTTCAACGTGAGAGTGTACATGCTTGCAGTGGTTCTGCAACATAGCAATCTGCGAGCGCCAGACGTGCCGATCCCGATCTTCCCGGTGCTAATCGACACGCAGAATGTCACCCCGATCAAGTTAAGGCGCTCATCTTGTTGCGTGAGCGCTCCTCGGCTTTACTGGAGCCTTCAACTCTCTATCGGATCACTACTGATGACCCCAGACTACGCTCTTGTCCTGATGACACCCTAGTTGGAGTTCGTCACTGCGGCCTCCACACGTGCCACGCTGGTCACGACGTCGTGAAGCCATCGGCACCGCCGGCACAAGTTGCCGACGTTGAAGTTAACTAAGATGCAAAGAAAAGGGGTTCCGTTAAGTACTGTGGCTATTAGGCGAGAAACGCAAGTGTGATCGCGTGCCTCGCGAGCGTGTCTGGTCACCACGAGTATTCGCGAGCCCCACAAGTGCCGAGCGCTCGGAAAGCCTCATTTCCCAAGTCGTACCCGAGCCCGCAAGCCAAAGCAGCAGCCGAAACAATGGAGATCGTGCGGCGAGGAGCCACCCCGCACAACCTGTCGCGCGTGCTGGTCCTGGTCGCCAAGACTGCCAGTGCGCACCACTGCGGAGTCGCACTGCATGCGCACGCTGCGAACCCCAAGTTTGAGGACGTCGCTATTTCGATGGACCAAGTGCGCGAGATCGCCGTCATTGAGCCGCGGCCGCTGTCACTGCGCCAGATGCGGACCTTCGCCGACGGTGGTGCCAAAATGCGCCTCATGTCGACACAGTTCCTACACAAGGAGTTACAGTCCCGCTTCGCTCGGTGAGTCGAGCGAGTAGTGCAGATTAGAATGCAAGTACAGACAGAAAGTCTCATGAGCTCCTACGACCTTCTAGAGCGATCATGGAGCTATCGGACCTACCTTTAGGACTCAGCAACACCGCAGCTATCCAGCAGGCCATCGGCGTATACCGCCAAGAGCTGCACTGGATCAATACGACCAAGCCACCAACCACCATCGTAAGACGGAACTCGTGATATCTAGAGACTAGAGACCTAGCAACTAACCGAGCTCATTATCTCGGTGTGAACAGAGCGAGGATCGCCAATTCACGGAGAACCTGCGTCAGGCCAAATTGAGAGGCTCCAACCTTGTGCCTCTCATCTGCTATGCACTACAGCAGATCAAGGCCAAGGACCTCGATTTTGGAGCGCTCCAACTCGAGAGTGTTCAGGAAGACATCAAGGACCGACTCGACAGGTTCTTCATGGGTCGTATTGGCATCAGGATGCTTGTCGGGCACTACGTCGAGTCGCTGGAACAGCCGGGTGGTCGTGTCCACCGCGTCGATGTGGAACAGATTGTCCGTCAGGCCTGTGACCGTGCCGAGAAACTGTGCTTGGAGTACTGCGGCCAGGCACCACGCGTCGAAATTGTAGTGACCCCGAGTGCTGGCATGCCCTTCATGTACGTCAAGTCGCACCTGCACCACATGGTATTTGAGCTTGTCAAGAACTCGATGCGTGCGACAGTGGAGCACCACCGCTCTCGGGGGCGGCGAAGCTGCAAGCAGATTAAACCTGTTGTCAAGCGCGTAATGAACCCGAAGAGCCCGTCCTTGGGATTTTTCTTACCTGCTGTGCAAGACGTTGCGGGGGTCAAAATCTTCCCAGACGCGAGCGATCTCCCCGTGGATGGCGAGCTCCCACCGGTGAAGGTTGTCATCTGCCAGGGCAAGGAGGACCTGTCGGTGAAGGTGACCGACCAAGGCGGAGGCATCCCACGCAGCCTCTGGAACAAGCTCTGGCACTACGACTACACTACGAGCCCGTTGTGCCCGCCCGTGGACCCGGAGAACTACCCGACGTACCGCGAGCAGTTCAGCGGCGGCGGCTACGGACTGCCGGTGGCAAGACTGTTCGCTCGCTACTTTGGCGGGGATATCACGCTGAGCTCGCAGGAAGGAGTGGGGACGACGGGCTTTATACACGCACACCGCCTGGGCACCAACACGGAGTCAGTTGCTCAACTCCGGCAGGACTGGGAGGTTGACCGTCTCGCCGCGTGAGTCACCGCGTTGAACCACGATGTAGTCTAGTGAACCATGTAGCGTATGTAAGTATCTCCGGCGGAATGCAAGTCATTTGATTGCTATGTGTCGGTCGAGCAAGCGATCACGGTGCGCGGTGCCGACCACCGGGACGCAACTTCCACGTTGAAGTTGAGCCGCGTCTTATGACGGCGGCGACGAGCGTTCAGCTCGCCCATCGCGCCGCTTGCAACGAAGGACAAGTTGTCGCCAAGCACCACTTACACCGACCATCTCGTCCTGCAGCGAGCACGCTGCTTGCCAGCCCAGCGCTGACCATAGCTCGGCGCGCTTGCGTTTCGGCGGGCAATGCCCGCGTGTCTACTATACCAACGCATCCAATCACTCGTTTTGACGCTGCGGGCGGCGGGCGGCATGCAACCTTCAACGCCGCAATGCCGAGGAACAGAGTCTCGCCCGAGGGGCAGCAGCAGCTCTGCAAGCGAGCTACACGTAGCTGAGCCCCCACACGAGCCGTGTGCCGGGGCCACGTTCGAATGGTCCCCCACAGTGCACGTTGACAGTGTGTCAACTTATCAGTCGTCCCCGCGCCTGGCTCTGCGCCCCGAGATGTGTTGAAGTTGGGATAGCACGTTCTTGTGGGAGGGGGGAGGGGCCTCTATTCGGGGCTTCAGTTTTGCACAAACAAACGGACACCCCATCACAACGGAATCGGACGGAGCCCATGATCTCGCTGCGGCGCGGCATGGCGGCGCCGGAGGCGCTGCGCCGCGCGCGCCTCGCCCACTGCCTCCAGACGCAGCGCCTCGCCCCCGACCTGTGCGTGTCCAACGCGCGTGTCGCGCGCCCGCGTCGCGAGCCCAATTTCTGACCTATTTCGGTGGTACCCTGCAGCCGTGAGACGCCCATTCCCATGGACCAAGTGCGCGAGATCGCCGACACGGAGCCCACGCCGCTGTCGCTGCAGCAGATGCGCACGTTCGCGGACGGCGGCGCGAAGCTGCGCATCGTGTCGGCCAAGTTCCTGCACCGAGAGCTGCAGTCGCGGTTCGCGCGGTGCGTGCCGGCGGTTGCCGACAGTTGCGGCTACGCTGTCCTTGCTGCAGTTCTGACGCTGCTATCGCTACCTTCCAGTGCTATCGTGGAGCTTTCGGAGCTGCCGTTGGGGCTGAGCGACATGGCCTCCATTCGCGACGCCATCGACGTGTACCGGCGTGAACTTAACTGGATCAACATGACCAAGCCGCCGACCACCATTGTGAGGCGATTTTTGTAGTGATTGCTGTCGGCGCGGAGATCTGACTGGTGTGCATGAGTAGGCGGAGGACAGGCAGTTCACCGAAACGCTGCGTCAAGCCAAGTCCAGGGGCTCCAACCTCGTCCCGCTTATTTGCTACGGACTGCAACAGCTGAAGGCGACAGACCTCGGACACAGCGCGCTGCAGATGGAAAGCGCACAGGAGGATATCAAGGACCGACTGGACAAGTTCTTTCTCGGCCGCATTGGCATCCGCATGCTCATTGGCCAGCATGTGGAGTCGCTCGACAACCCGGGAGGGCGCGTGCATCTCGTGAACGTCGAGGAGATCGTGCGCGAGGCTTGCGATCGTTCCACGCAACTCTGCGTGCAGTACTGTGGCGAAGCACCACCGGTGGAGATCCATGCGACAGCGAGTGCCAGCACCCCGCTGATGTATGTGCGCTCGCACTTACATCACATGGTAAGCAGTTGTGCAACCAGTTCTGCGACGTTGAGTTTTGTCTTACATAGTCGAGGTGGCTTTGTTTAGGTCTTCGAGCTGGTTAAGAATGCGATGCGTGCGACAGTGGAGCACCACAAAAAGCTGAAGAATAGAGCGCCAGGTGCGGTCAACCATTTCAAGCAAGTGATGAATCCCGAAAGCCCATCGTTGGGGTTCTTCCTTCCGTCGGTACGTGCTACCACAATTTAAAATGATGCAAGCTATCACAATGCTCACGCGTTGTGGTCCAGGTGAACGATGTGTCTGGCGTCAAGATTTTCCCTGACGTGAGCAAGTACAAGCTAGGAGGCCAGCTTCCACCTGTAGAGATTGTTATCTGCGTGGGTAGTGAAGACCTCACCATCAAGGTGAGCGACGAAGGCGGCGGTGTACCTCGCAGTCGCTGGAATAAACTGTGGCACTATGACTACACGACAAGTCGGCCATGCCCGCCAATCGACCATAATAACTACCATAGCTACAGGCAACACTTTAGCGGAGGTGGCTATGGACTACCCATGGCGAGGCTATTCGCACGCTACTTCGGGGGCGAAGTCACATTCAGTTCGCTGGAGGGATCAGGGTCGACTGGGTTCATCCAAGCGCACCGCTTGGGAACCAATATGGAAGTCATCCCTGGCCACGCGTCGTTTAACTTACCGCCGCTCTACTCGTAATCTAGAGGCTATGCATGTTGAATAATAAGATACCAGTAGTGATTATGACCAGCGTTGTTGTCGTCCCAAAACCCTGATAAGTTTGAGCGGACGGAGGTAGCCATCCTTCGCAGGCTTCAGCATTGACGCTGAATTAGCAACATGCAATGCCAAATTTATTGGGGCCCGAGGTCGGGGCAATTGGGTTACGACCAATAATTGCAGACATCACCAACCTGAACATGCGCCGCGGCTGATAGGTTGCGTCGCGTCTCGAGGATGCCGACGAACGAATTGAGCTGCGCGAGTGAGCTCACTGAATTCAGGAGGGGCTTACCCTGACAAACCTCCCGCCGCATCCACTGACTTAAACAAACACCATCAACAACCCTGTCAAGTCAACACATACGTGCACGCATGCACGTACCCAAAATGGAAATAAACTGAAACGAGTTATACCATTGATATTGGAATCATCAATTCATACTCGACCCAACGCATTGTTTCTTCTTCACTGTCGTCTTTTCGATACCTTCCTCGACAGCGGTCGTGCCATCATATTCAACCGTCTCGTCGGGAACGTTGGTAGAATGGGGGCTGTTGGGGTCTGCTTTGAGAATGAGAGTAATGACCCTAGCACTCAACGTGACGGCCAGCAACTCATTGTAATATCTACTTCAGCGGTGTTTGCGCTTCAGGTGCGATATGAGCTTTCAAATGCGCTAATATCACACCTGAAAACTATTTGGAGATTTTATGAATTTAGTTTGGCAATAATAATGATATTTCCATTTACAGTTATCGCTATTGAAATTTACGAAAGACTGATCCTTCGAACTGGATGCCATATCCAAACTTTTGTCCTGCCCAAATAGTGTTCCACCTTCCTTCGTTCGCGAATAACTTCTGGGGCGGAAAAGACCCACAACATGCTAACGTCGACCCCCCATACCTTTCTAAGCTCTTGCCTTGAGCACTATGACTATTCGTGACAGACAGCCAGAGCAGAAGGTATTCGAATCCAGCACTTCGCGGTCCGATCGCGCATTCCATTCATCGAGTGTTTTTTTCCCTCGGAGGCTTGCACACGCCACCTACTATACTACATGTACCACGAACTCAAAATCAACTGCGAGCCGAGCCCGTGTCGGCCAGTAACCACCACGCCGTCGTACATGTACGCCCTCCGAGTGGTTAAAATCTTTGCTGTATGGTTGAATTCTGAGTTACGATTTCGGTCTATGGTACATCTGTAGACACGCAGCTAGGGTACAAGCAGCCGGCTCCGGCCCCGCACTTTTACGCAGAGTCCTGCGGCGGAGGCTGAGTGTAGAGACACCGGCGGTGCTGCTGGTCGTCGCGCGGGGCCGGGCGCCACATGCCCAG
>BSXT01004409.1:0-11618 GCA_030267785.1 Phytophthora fragariaefolia
GCCTCCACCTTGTCGCCCACCCTGAACTTCTTGGCCTTCGGGTCGTCGTGGCTGTCGCCGCCACCCTTCTTGCCGAGCAACCGGATCAGCTCGGCCGCCACACCCGTCTCCTTTTCGCCATCGTCGTAGTCGATGTCATAGGTGCCGTTGAGGCGGCAGCGCGAGATCACGCCCGGGTAGAACTTGCTTTTGCCTTTGAATTGAGCTTCAACTGGTTGGCCGACGTTAAACGGTTTTGGCTTAGGAGGACTTCGGGGAGTTTGAGTTGATGGTACTTTTTTTGCTGTAGGTGCGCTCTCGACACCCCGGACATTTAGAGCAGGTACGGCAAGAACCTTTTCGCCGTCGTCAAAGTTAATGTCATAGGAACCATTTAAGCGACAGCGGGCCACTACGCCTGGGTAATATCCATCCTTTTCTTTACGCTTCGCTTCAACCTGTTGGCCCTGCTTGAACTTGTGTTTTGGCTGAGCAGAGGAATCGTCACTTGTTGATGGCGCGCTTGGTGTTTTTGCTAGTGGTCGTCTTGGGCGGATTGGTTCATCATCGCTTTGAACAGCAGGCCTTGGCTTCACTTTTGCACTAGTATCAGCACGAATATCATATCCCGGCACTCGTTTCGACAAATCACCCGATTCCAACTCCAGATCACAGCTACCATCAGCATTGACACGGAAAACAATGCACTTGACGTAATCCTGGTAGCCGCGTATTTTAGCCTCCACTTTTTGCCCCTTTGTCCATGTTGCCTCTGAACTGGACACATCGCTTTGCGTAGGAGGTGGTGGGCTTTGCTTCTTCGACTCCTCCCGCTTTTTCGCCTCCTCTCGTTTAATATACTTTGGTCGAACTCGTAGCTCCATCTCCCCGTCGTCGTATTCGATGTCGTACGAGCCGTCAGTGCGACACTTCTTGATCTTACCAGCGAAATAGCGTTCTCTTCCTTGAAACCGAGCTTCAACTCGATCACCAGACTCGTAACGTGGATCCTGTTCATTATCAGAGTCTTTTGCTTTCGGTTTGCTCTTGGTTTCTTCTCCATCAGATAAGTCCTTAGCCTTGATAACGCGTGCTCGAGATATTTCAAGAATACAGCTCCCCTCAACGTTTTTCTCAAAGAGCCCACTATCAAACTCAACATCATACGTTCCGTTTGAGCGAACACGTGCGATCACACCGATTTCATAGCCCCTTCCACCCAGTGGGATAGCTTGGATCTCCTCACCTCGTTGAAATCGACGTTTCTTTTCCTCTTTTCTCCGACCAGAGTGAGATGATTGAGAGTGCTTCTCTGATTTCCGCCTGCTAGTTCGACGGTGGCCTGACGAGCTTGAGGAAGAAGACGAGGTAGAAGAGGAGTCGGATGATGAACTTGAGACATAGCGCTTTATTGACCTCCGCTTCTTCTCGGCCTTCGACACCTTTTTGTTGCTCGGATTCAGCGGCCGCCCACACATTTCGCACTTCTCCATATCGAAGTTGTTGTCGAATTTGCAGTGCGAGCACTTAATGTATCCTTCGCCGCGTAGCCCAGGTCGCGGCTTAGACGTTTCACATATTTCACAATGAGTGGCCCAATCGGCAATCTGCTGGTGTGCACATACTCGACAAACCCATCCCAGCCTGGGCAGAGGTGTAGCAAATTCGGGACTAGCAGCAGCATAGTCCACAACTCTTGGTACTTGAGTTACGACCGGGACCACGGCTTGACGATCATATCTATGAGGCGGACTTTCGCGATCGAATAGGTTGGATCTGAAGCAGTAGATGCAAAAATGAGACCACAAGATTGATATCACTGACGGCATTTCAAATGCAACGTAGCACTTACCGTGGCCAGCTACCAAAGCGAGCAGGCAAGTTTTCCATTGAGTGAGCACGAGCCACCCCTACGTCTGTCATTTCAAGGAAGCGCACATATGAGACTGACGTCGTGTCTGACGGATTAGCGAGCTGGATCATCAAGAAATGTAGCGTGGTATCTGGCATATGAACGCTGTAGTCTCGCAGGATAGTAGCAAACGTCGCTCGAGAAACAAATCCAGTTCGATGTGCATCATACTGCACAAATACTTCACCGAGCTCAATCCCGCTGTTTGCCAGGACACTCCGCCGAGCAGCCACCATTGAGCGCATATCATCCCTACAGGTAGGCCCACATAGACAAACTGCGTCGGAATACACGCACCACCTTATCAACCATACAAGGAGTAAAAAGCACTCACAGCTCCTGCGCGTCGAGTTCCAGGAACCGACTGAGCGACATGTAGTCTATGAGCCCCGCGCCTGGGATGCTGAAGAGCTGGCCGATACTTTGGAGCACGGGGTCTCCTAGAATGACGCCCATCCTGCTGAGCGCCTCCTGTATCGAGCCGAGTCGAATGCCGCCGCTGTACGACATGTCGTAGGACATGAAGAACGGGCCCAGATCCAGGTACGTCTGCGCTCGCACGAATGCCTCCCGCACTTGTTGCTTCAACTGCTGCGGCGTTGACACTGGGGAGATGGCAGTAGCGGAGTAGCTTCGAGTCGGCGGGCTGCTCCACTCGGCCGGCCGATGCAGCCCCACTCCAGTGGCATGGGCCATCCCCACTGCAGCGTGGGGCGGCATGTAGTTCGCCGCGTTCATGTGGGCGACGGGGCTGATGGGGACCATGGGCGGCCCAGCCTGGTAGTGGATCGGCGACATGAGGACGCCTCCGCCTGCAGCCGGCCCGTAGTGGCCGTGCATGACGGCGCTAGGCGACGTCGCCGGACGCTGGTACGGCTGCGTGTGGTACGCGGGGTAGCCGTACGGGTCGTAGTGGTGCTCGTGCCTTCCAGGCGGTCTGTAGGCCGCCGCGGGGGCGGCCACGACCTCGCGCGAGTGCGTGATGCCGCGCCAGTACTCGGGGTCCAGCGGCGTGGGGCGGCCATCGCTCGAGTCGACGTCGTCGTCGTCCGAGCTGTCGGAGCGCGCCAGGTACGCGAGTGCCTCCATCTTCATCTGCTGCTGCGGCGGCGGCCCGTCGCGCGGATGCTAACCGCTGGACGCGCGCCAGGAATAACGAGCTGGCCGGCGACCGCCTTGCACACAGCCTCCATCTCTGCATCACGTCTGGCGGGGCCAAGGGCGTGCTGTGGCGAGCTTTAAGTGCACCGGCGGAAGGATAGGAAGCAACTCAAATCAATTGGCCGTGGCCGTGCCGAGAACGGCACGAAGCGGTAGCGCTACTGGCAGTCCGTGGCTCACTCGTACAGGATGCGGTAGCCGAAGTCCTTGTCCTTGTCCTTGTCCTTGTCCTCGTCGCTCGCCTGCTCGAGCTTCGCGCGCGGGCGCATGGAGACGGCGGCCAGCACGACGGCCACGAGCAGCAGGACGGCCGCCCCCACGACGCCCAGGAACGACGTGTGGGTGTCGGCGTGGGCGCCCACGTCCGTGGCCAGCAGGGCCGTGGCCGAGTTGTTGCTGGCCAGGCTGTCGACCAGGTCCTCCAGCGCCTTCTGCTTCTGCGCCTGCTCGTCGGCGAACACGTCCGTGTCCGGGCCGTCGGCCGCGAGCGCGAGGGCCGACTCCGGCTGGCCTGGGCCGCCGGCCAGGAAGCTCACGAGCTGCTCGATCTTGTCCAGCGGCTCGGCGTCGCCGGCCAGGAAGTTCTGCAGCTGGGCCAGGCTCGGGGCCGCGCTCTGCTCTCGCTCCGTCTCCTGCTGCGCGCGCAGCTCCAGCGGCGGCGCGAGCTGGTCCAGCAGCGCGTCCAGCTGGTCCTGCGTGGCCTGCTGCTCCTCGGCGAACACGTCGCTCTGCGCGGGCAGCATCCGGTCGCGGGCGGGCGTCTGCATGGCGGCGGTGCACTGCGCAGGGTGCGGCTCTTCGTGTGGTCTTTTGACACGCATCCGTTCAAGATCGCGCCCTCTCAAGCGGCAACAGCACGGCCCCCGAACGCGCAACTGCACGCGACGCGGCGGCCCCCCCCCCCCTGAACGCGCAACTGCACGCGACGCGGCCAGATCATTCACCCGGCCGCCGGCCCCCCGAACGCGCAACTGCTCGCGACGCGGCCAGATATCGGCGTCACCTCCCGGAGAGCTCCGAGATGGCGTTCCGCGGCGTGCTGCTGCGCCTGGCCGAGGGCGAGAGCGGCGCGGGCTTCCGCGTGGTGGCGCCCGACGCGGCGCTGACGCTGCCGCCGCGGCCCGCGCGCGCGTCGTTCCTGACCCAGTGGAGCCAGCAGAAGCTCGTGGTGGCCGACGCCGTGGCCGGCGCGCTGTTGCAGGTGGCGCGCCTGGCCACCGTGGCGCTGCAGCCGCAGGAGCGCTCCGTGCTGTGGGGGGCCACGGCGCCGTTCGCGCCGCGCACCGTGGGGGCCGCGCCCCTGCAGAGCTACGCCGGCGCCGGCCGGAAGACGCACGTGCCGGCGGCCACGGCCGGCGCGGAGGGCGCGGAGCCGCCCGCGCGGCTGTGCTTCTGCTTCCACTTCCGCTCCGACTTTGAGTACGAGCTGTTCGCGCGCACGCTCGAGGCCTTCACGCGCATGCAGCGGTACGCGCTGCTGCAGAGCTCCGTGGTCATGGAGATGGAGATCAGCCAGGAGTACAAGCGCCGGAAGGCGCAGGACGGCGCGCGGATGGAGGCCGCGGCCGTCAAGGCCAAGAAGCGGCAGGAGAGGATGCAGCTCATGAAGGCCAAGAGGGAGGAGAAGAGGGCCGCGCAGCCGCAGAGCCAGCCGCCCGACGCGAGGGTCACGGCCACGCCGCCCAGCAAGATGCTGTGCGTCTTGTGCCGCATTCAGAGGAAGCCCGACGCGCCAGAGTACCCGAAACACCCCTTTGTTCTCAAGGTTTGTGGAGCCCTGCTCGGAGCGAGGTTGCTTTAATTTATACTTACGGCCCTCTGCATGCGATGCTGCTGCGTAGGACGGCAAGGGCGAGGAGGTCCATATCTGCAAGGTCTGCTTGCAGCGGGTTCTACAGCAGCGATTAAATACACCGCCGGTCACAAAGGGCAGGCCCGACAATTACTGCGGACTGTGCGCCAAGTCAACACAAAATACGTCGGCAAAGTCCACCAAGGCGTGTGCTCACCAACTTTGCCCGCGCGTGTATTGCGTGCCCTGCATCGAGAAGCTTATCGGCAAGGCGCAGACGCACAAGGTGTTGCGAACCAAGAACTGGTTGTGCCCGAACTGCTCAACAGGGGATGATGTCGCTGATGCCGCAGAGGCAAACGCCAATGCTGCGCAGAGCGAGGATTTTCCAGCGCACAAGCAGAAGAAGCGGAAGCGGCGCAACGAAATCGAGGAGAGTACAGCGGATGAGGTCGACCTGGAGCCACTGATGCAAATTAGCTCCGAACCCGAGATGAAGCCGCTTGACTATGTGGTCACATATTTCAAGTTCTTGCTGAAGCGCGAGGTTAAGGACGAATTTGAAGAATCTGAGGACGTATGCTTCTGCTGCAAGGACGGTGGTGATGTGATCGAATGTGACTGGAGGGGAATGAATGGCGCCTTCGCGCGATGTCCGAAAGTGTACCACGAAGGTAAGCGAGCGCGTAAGCTGTCCCCTGTCACGAGTTAGTTCTCATGTTTTGTTATACGGCAGACTGCTTGGGATATGAAGTACCTGAGGGCAAAGATTGGGTTTGCCCGCGTCATCGTTGCCAGGATTGCGGCATCATTGCTCTATACTCTTGTCGATTTTGTGTGACTTCGTATTGCGCGGTAAGTCGCATCAACCTGCTAGCTGCTACACCACGTCAACACCGACTGACTTTGTCCCTTGATGACAAGGATCATTTGCCGAAAAGTGTCCGAAAGCTAGGTCTTGCTACAAAAGATATCCCCACGTCAACTTATGTGGTATGTCCAAGCTGCAGTGAGCACGCACACAACGCTCTCAAGAAAAAGAAGATAGGCTCTGATGCCCATTCCAAGCTCTTCCAAAAACGTGCTGGCAAGCGTTGACGATCAGTATTATTGGAGAAACGCCAAAGTTTGCGCATTTGTTGAATGCAATCTCTATCTAAGACGAGTTCTTCACGCTCAACCTTTGTTCTTTTGAAACATGCCCAAAACTAAGACAATATGAAGCTCGTGTTGGAGTAATCCTCTAGCAGCGGGTTGTACCTGGACGCCAAAGAAGCATGTCAGCCAAAATCAATCCTTGCGAGCAGTTGGGCCTCTCACGTACCGGGTGATCGTCTTGGTTTTCTGTACATCAGCAAACTCCTTCAAAAATTCTGAAGATTTGACGACCGAAACCTGCGGGCATGCAACACCATCTCTCAGTCTCCATCTTGAGATATCCCATTTACAACGGTCGCATACCTCGTCAGGCTGCCGCTGCAGTGCGGAGCAATACGCTTTTTTAAGTCGCTCAAAGTCCGTGGCAAAGAAAATATCGGCGATTCCACCTTGCACCAAGTAAGTGTCGTGATCCTTCGCTACGCCTATAGATCAAGCAAGCGTTCAAAAGTTAGATGTCCCAGCAACACAAGTTTACGTTGATGCTCGCGCAACTCATCTTCACCTGTAACCTTTGATGCGACAAGGGGTGCGTTGCCGGCGAAGAGCGTCCCGGAGGACGTGGCTGTCGGGCTGAGCGGGTGCTCGATAGCCTTGATCGGCGACTTGTCTTCCAGGTTCGGCGCCGGCAGTGAGTCGAAGTCAGCTGCAATCAAGTGATGTTTCGGGAAGGCCGTGCGCAGCGTGTTGAGCAGCTGCATGGCACCCGTGGGGACGAAAGCCGAGTTGAGCACGGGGGGCTCTTTGCCCAGCATGCGGCGCACGCGTTGGGCCAGCCCGGAGTTGTTCTTGTACGACACGCGCAGCGGCAGGTCGCAGCCGAAGTAGCGCAGCGTCTGGCGGATCAGCATGTCCTTGACCGGGCGCGTGGACTCGAGCAGCAGCGGCGCCGCGTCGGCCTCGCTCTCGGGCTGCTGCATGTGCACGACGGTCTCGAGCCACTTGCCGTTGTGCAGCGTGACCTTGTCGTGCGGCAGGTTGTCCAGCACCTCGAGCGCCAGGAAGAAGCACTGCGAGTTGACGGGCGCGTGCGTGTCGGCGAACGTGAGGATGTCCTGGTTGATGACGGTGCACTGCTGCGGGTGCTTGGTGGCGACGCGGCGGCGCTGGCGCTCGGCCATCACGGGGCTGATCTCGATGAGCGTGTACTTGGTCTTGGCGTACACGTCGGGCGCGTGCTGCTGCAGGAAGTCGAGCACGTGCAGCGCGTTGGAGCCGGAGCCGCCGCCGATCTCGAACACCTCGAGCCGCTCGCGGAAGTGTGGCGAGCTCAGCATGTAGCGCGCGAGCGCCTGCGAGTAGTGCGGCGCGAACACCTCGACGGGCGTGAGCCAGGCCTCGGGACTCTGCTCGTACAGCTGCGCCACCACGTTGCGGTACTCGCCGGCGCCCCAGAGGTTGCCGAAGTCGATGCCCTGCGCCGGCGCGTGCAGCACCTCGCGCTGCTGCGTCGTGAAGTAGCCGGCCTCCTTGGCGTACAGCGACGCGTAGATGAACTCGCGCGTGAGCACGCCCGGCTCGCCGGACTCCGGCGGCGCTGCGGCGCCCGTCGCCACCCCACGGGCCAGAACGGGCCGCAGCGCCGAGGCGGTCGGCCAGCGCGTGGCCCTCGCGCACGACGCGGCGCGGCACGTCCTCATGGCCCCCGCTGCGGATCAGTCAGGCCGTCGGATAGTGTTGCAGGAATGTACTGTACCATGTGAGGTGCAACACACCTCAACACGTAGTATACTGTATACCTCGTCGAAAACCGGTAACGCGTCGGTACTTAAGTACTTATTGTAGATGTCAAAAACGGGAAGTGTCACTAACACGAGCACGCGGACGACACTAAAGCGGGAAGTCCAGTGCATATCCGAAGGGGAGGAAGACAGGAAGGAAGACAGGAAGGCGGCCATGTCCAAGGCGTGCACGCTGGAGAACGGCGTGCTGAACCTGGCGGTGCTGCGCGAGGACTCGCGGCGCGAGCTGTTCTCGATCCTGGACTCCATCGGCAAGGACATCTGCTTCGTGCTGGACCCGGAGCTCAACGGGCCGCTGAACCACGTGCTCGTGGACGGCACGGCCGTGCTCAAGGACCACGGCGTCAAGGACTTCCACGCGTTCGGCAAGTCGGTCAAGACCAGCTGCGAGTTCGTGCTGTTCCTCGTGCGCCCGTCGGCGCGCGCCATGCGCTACGTGGCCAAGTACGTGCGCGACCTGGGCGCGGACAAGGGCAAGAAGCGCTTCCACCTCTACTACGTGAGCCGCCGCACGCTCGTGTGCGACGAGGTGCTCAAGAAGGAGGGCGTGTTCGGCAGCCTCAGCGTGGGCGAGTACAAGCTCGACCTCATCCCGTTCGACGACGACGTGCTCACGCTCGAGCTCGACGCCTGCTTCAAGGAGTTCTACGTGGACGGCGACAAGACCAACCTGCACACCGTGGCGGCCTCGCTCGTCAAGTTGCAGACCGTCTTCGGCATGATCCCGCACGTCAAGTACAAGGGCGGCATGGCCAAGGTCATCTACCAGATGATGGCCCACTTCCGCCGCGAGCAGGAGGTGGCCGGCAACCCCATCGGCGTGCTGGACCCCGAGATCGACACGCTCGTGCTCATCGACCGCAACGTCGACCTCGTGACGCCCATGTGCTCCCCCATGACGTACGAGGGACTGCTGGACGAGATCCTGGGCATCACCCACGGGTTCATCACCGTTGACGCCGAGCTCATCGCCGACGACGACGGACCCAACGCGGCCAACAGCAACCGACCCGCGCAGGTCTCCGTGCCGCTTAACTCGAACGACAAGCTCTACGCTGAGGTGCGCGACTACCACGTCGAGCGGCTTGGTATGAACCTGCAGCAGCAGGCGCGCGAGATCCGCGAGCGCTACGACGAGTTCCGCAAGAACCGCGACGCCTCCATCAGCGAGATCCGCGAGTTCGTCAAGCGCATCCCTGGCCTCAAGCAGAACTACCAGTCCCTGCAGCAGCACATCAACCTGGCCGAGCTCATTAAGAAGACGACAGACTCCAAGAGCTTCCGTGACCTCAAGGACGCTGAGAACCTCGTGCTCACGGGGGAGACGATCTTCGAGCAGCTTGAAGAGCGGGTCGGTTTCCAAGAACCCGTCCTAGGGGTGCTACGCCAGTTATGCTTGCAATCCGTGGCTTCTGGCGGTATCAAAACGAAAAACTACACCCATCTGAGCCGCGAGCTCGTGCAAACCTACGGGTTTGAGATGATGCTGGCGTTGAGCAACCTTGAAAAGGCCGGTTTGCTCAGCCGTCGTGACACGCTATGGAATGAGGCTAGCGGTTTTGGACTTGCTCGGAAGGCCTTCCGTCTGCTCAACGAGGATGTGGATCCGCGCAACCCGCGCGACATCGCTTATGTCAGCCGCAGCCATGCTGCTGGGTATGCCCCATTGTCTGTGCGCATCGTTGAGAGCGCAATTAAGCCGCGTGGTTGGAGTGCCGTACAGGAAGGTCTGCGTCAGCTGCCTGGACCCTCCGGAGAAGTCTCACAAGCGACAAGTAAGAATACGAGCGACGATCCAGCGGCACCTGCTGCAGCGTCCAAGCTTGACAATTTCGGCAGTGAGGAGCGAAAGGTGCTGCTCGTGTACTACCTGGGTGGTGTGACCTTCATGGAGATTGCTGCGCTCCGTCATTTGTCCCGTCAACCTGACTGTAAGTATTCAGCTATGCATTGCGCCTTGCGCCGTATTATTGTCGACACGTAGCTAACTGCCCGATCGTGCTGTTTGATGGGATTTTGCGTGCACAGGCCCTTACGACATTATTGTGGCGACTACAAAGATCGTGAACGGCGACACGCTGATCAAGTCGTGCTTGGACAAAGAGGTGCTACGATTCCTGAAGCTGTAAGCTGTTTATCATGCGGGCATAATACAGCGGATGGATAGAAGGGAGCAAAGTATAACGTTTGCGTGGTCTTAGTTTTGAATATTGTTACTGCACTAAGTTTATTGTCTTGCTCTCTGCTTGCTTCGATCATGTTGATGAAGCTCCAACTGTGCGCTTTCGACAAAACATTCGCTCAAGCTTGCAGATATAAATTGCCTCATCGTAGTACTCGATAGCGCTCTCAGTGAGAGTCTCACTGTTATTGGAGGAGCCCGAAGGATCTGCAGCGTAGACCGAGATGTTGAAGTGATTGGCGGCCGTCTCGAAGAAGGTTTTTTCCTTGCTGGAGATTCCAACATTTGTCAGGGAGATCATCTCTCAGCGAATTAGCAGCACTGGTGTGTACTCACGTGGGTAATCGCTGCTTGTACGCAAGTAGCACAAGTACGTGTTGTTCTGAGCTCTCTCCTTGCTGGCTGTCCTCCGAGGGCTTTGTAACTTCAAGCAAAGTCGAAAGGAATGCTGAGTGCGATCCTGACTCATACAGACAGTCCGAAGCAATCACAATATCTATATGCCGGTCAGCGATGACGGCATCTGCAGGTTCACCCCTATGGAATCAAACAAGCAGATGTGTGAGCCCGTCAACGCTTGGCACGTAGATTGTCAACGCTGGCGCACCAGCATAGCGTGCGGACGTCTAGATGGTTGCTAGCTATCAGCCTGGCTACCGAGGCGTGTTGAGCCGCAGCAGCTCGAGCGTTTGCCCGCGTTAACGGCACCACACTCTCCAGGTCTGTAAGCAGCAGCGAAGATACGTCGCCCGCGCTTGCGAGTGCCAGCCCCACCGCGCCTGGGCCTGCACCTAGCTCCAGTACGTGGCGCTGCGTCACGAGCAGAGGCTCAGCCTCGAAGAACGACACCATCGCGCGCGCCTGTAAATGTCCGAGAGAGAGGTCAAAGAGGGCGCCAACACCATCCTGCACGCACGCGATCCAGAGCAAAGGAACCCACGCAGTTCCAGACGACCCCGGCAATGCCATGCGCGGCCAGATCCTGGCCGACAACCAACGACGAGCTCGCGCCTTGCAACTCGACAGTTGTGCACCGAGCGCTTGCTTGCACATAATTGACGCCAAGTCTCGGACCGGTCGACGAGGACGCCACCAGCTCGAAGAGGGCCGCTTCCCAGTGCTCAGTCCAGCGTGGCATCGCTCGGCTGCGTGAAGAGTCACCGAAACGAGCTCGACATCCATTTCGATACACAAACCACGGCATGTATTCGAGTCACCGAGGTAGTTACTACATGTCGGCCTAGGAACTGGCATCCTCTTCGCACCACTCTACCTACCAACTACTACGAGGGCGAGGGAGGTTCAGCAGGCCACGCCTACGCTTGACACACTTACTTCTCCTCCAGCTCCAGACGCGCCAGGTGCAGCGAGCTCACGAGACCGATGGCCGGGTGGAACGACGCGCGGATGTACTTCTCCACGGGCGGCTGCTGGCCGTACTTGTTCACGCGAGCCACGAACTTCTCGCGGATCAGGTCGAACAGCTTCTCGCGACGCGCAATGCCGCCGCCGATCACGATCACGTCCGGGGACGTCATGAACGTCACGTTGATGCACAGGTTGGCCAGGTAGTGCGCGATGGTGTCCCACACCGGGTCGTCGTCCGTGATGTTCTGCAGCTCGCGGCGGTCGACGCCCGTGCGCGCCGCGATGGAGCCCGAGGCCACCATGCCCTCAATGCAGTCGCCGTGG
>BSXT01004415.1:0-10482 GCA_030267785.1 Phytophthora fragariaefolia
GTATTGATCTGTGTTAGCAGCACAACATCAATATAAAGACGTCGTCAGTAGATATTTCATTTTCATGTCAGTTGCTGGCGATGCCCGATCAGGCCCGACTGAACCCGACCATACCCGATGTAACAACATATACTAATTTGTATGCGTTTACATACCTGTGCAGTGCACCCAAGGGCCCGTGTCTCCTGTCTGGGCCGTTTGCTGGTAGCTTGCGATCGGTACTTCCCATGATGAGTACAAACAAACGTCCGCGCATATTGCTCCCACTCGATGGGGATTCTTGGCGCCTTTGACTTCATCTTTTCCATCCTGGTATTTCGCTCATCTACTGTTGTGTTCGTCCGCGCTCGGAAGATCTGTCAAATACATGAAAAGATTAGAATTAGGCAATAAAGACTAAGATAGTCATACAAGCTTAGATAATACAACATACCTGAAAAGATTGTGCTTGGTAGAGGGCAAGGTATGCGTCGAAGGCCTCCCATGACTCGAACTGCGTCTCGCTTGGCGGTGGGGCGATCGCATCAGCTTGCTCGGTTTCCCCGATGGCACTATTCGTCGTCTCCGTCGCCTCGGCATGGCTTAGACCTGGCGACGGCTGCCATTCACTCGAGGAGCTGTAAGACGCGTCGCTACCGCTGTCGTCGAGATCGTCAGACAGCAAAGGGCGCTCCTGCGCGCTGCGCGGGTGCGGGCGCGGCGGCATATTCCCCCGCTGGCGTTTGGTGGGAGGGAGATTTTGAGGCTGTGAGTGGCTGGGACGAAGGTATCCAAGTCTTGTATACCCCCCCCTCGCCGTACGGATACGGCAAAATCTGCAAATCGGAAAAGACTTTAAGATGTGCTGGGGGAAGGTTAATCTCAGTCGGGCAATTTACTCACTTCCATTTTTTTTAGCAATGTGCAGCGTTGGCACTGTTGTAATACGCACTCGGTCCGTATGACGAGGAGTCTGTACTAGGATAAAAAATATAAGTAAGGTTAGATTAGCGGCTCGCTACCCGAGCCATTTACTGCCAATATTCTCGGTCCATGTGCTCACATTGCCGTATCGTACTTGAACACTGTTAGGCATGTACTAGACAGCACTGGGAGACTCAAGAAACAACCTTGCGAAGCCTGGGGCTCATTTTTCGCAGTTCAGTGAGTTAAACCCACAAGAAAATTCATGACAGCAACAGATAGCAGAGTACGAGTCCAGGGAGGGACAGTTGACAGTAAAGGGCGCTTGTAAGGTATCAACTACGTGGACGCACAAGTGCCCAAGGATCAAGTTTGTCAGCACTTTTAGTACTGACGCGACACGAATCAGGGCCACTCGCAGTGCTGACCCGTCGGACTCGGACACGTGGACCAATCGGAGCACAGATCACCTCAGAGTCAAGTATTTTCACCCAATGTCATCCCTGCACGTTTGTATATGCGCCGCTATGCTCTCCAAGGGCGGCCCCTGAAAGGTTAGCTCTAGTAGTCTGCACTCTATCGCTAACTTCAATCTCAGTCACTTTGTATTTTACTCTGCACAGCACAAACGGTACATTACAAGTGGTAGCACTTTTGTGGTGGAGGAGGATCGACACGTCTGGATCTTTGCTGGTGCCGACCCTTCATTCACCACCTTCTGGAACCGCTCTCGCTGTCTCCGACCGACCCAACAACTCAGCCAACTTCGCTCCTACTCGCTATCTCGCTCCCTGGTGGAAAACGAAGGAGCTGCTGGCCCCATGCCTGGCGACACTGCAACCCCAAACATGTTCGACCATTTTGTCCAAGCGATCGACCGCATCGCGCTCGGCCTGAGCCAACAAAACGCTCAGATGTATCAAGATTTCCAGTCGCAGCTTCATGCTTACCAGTAGCACGTCGCGGCACCTCAACCTGCCCGTGCGTTTCGACTTGAAGAGGTCACGATGCCCACCTTCAGTGGGAAGCCGTCTGAATCCGTCGACGAGTTCATATTCCGCGCCAAGCTGCTCATGGAGGGCATATGTATTGGCTACACCACCGCCAGCAACCACTCACGTGTAGTGGCGATCCTAGCGGCAAACCTACGAGAAGGTGCTGCATCGTGGTATCACGCTCAAGTGGTGATCGACCATGTCCGCTTCGCTGACATCGAGTCGCTCGCGAATGCCCTACGTCGCGAGTTCGTGCCACCGGATCAGCAGTTTCGCCTGAGAGCGGAGCTGAAGCTTTGCCGTCAACATGGCTCTGTGGATGAATATGTGCGCGATTTCCGTCGGCTCATGGCACAAATTCACCAGATGAGTCCGATGGACCAAGTGGATCGCTTCTGTGACGGCCTGAAGTCCGAGACACGGAAGGAAGTGATGTACTTGCGATGCAGTAAACTAGCAGAAGCAATAGCCGCAGCCCAGGCTTTCGAACGGACGCGCTTTCAATCTTCGACAGACCGTGGTCGTTCAGGACACGCCTGCCAACATGGACCTGCTCACCGTGCTGCCAATGATGGCCCAACACATATGGGCATCTCCGCGGTCGACACACGCTCAATCAGCAAGGAGCAGTGTCGCCGCCAAAATCTGTGTTTCAACTGCAAACGGGGTGACCATCGCATCCGTAACTGCCCTCGCAGCAAGCAACCTCAGAATTCTGGACATCAGGGAAACGAGGAAGCTCGGTGAACGTAAGTGGAGTGTCCGTCGAGCGCACTATCAGTTCTCAACCTCCAAATAGACACAACTATTCTCGAGATGGCCGAGTTGTCGACGTCCGAGATGACGGTCACACCAAGAAATACATCGTCGGTGAGGCCTTTTCTGCAGAAAGTGAGAATTCTGGGTCGTGACTACTTCATGCTGATTGATTGGGGAGCATCTCATTGTGTTTTGTCGACTGGACGTGGCTTTGATGCGTCACGTATGCACACCACAGAGCTGGTGGTGCATCGATTTGATGGACAAGTACAGCAACGCACTGTTCCTGTTGCCGATCTCGAAGTGGTTTGCGAGGGACCCGTAGTTCAAGTTCCCTTCGTGTTCTGGCCACTCAACCATGACTACGACGGCATCCTGGGGCGTACATGGCTCGAAGCCAGTAACCCCAGCATCAACTGGTCCACTCGTTCTTTGTATTGGCCTGCTGAACGCCAAGATCCACCTCCGCCTCCAAACGATGACGATGACTGGCCGGACAGCCCGGTCGAGCACCAATCTGTGCCTGTGTCCGATCACAGCAAGAAACCTTTTGCACCAGTTGAAGTTTCGCTGCAATCATTCCGCAAGCGTCTCAAAAACCAACAGTATCTAGAGATTTTCCAGCTGGTACTGGAGTCGGGTGTGCTGCCCAAGCCGACACCTCGAGAAATCGTTATCCTGCTCAATGACTTTGATGATGTGTTTCCGTCGTCTCTTCCTAACGAGCTTCCGCCTGAACGAGAAGTTCAGCATCATATCCAAGTCAAGCCTAATGCGGTCCCGTCTTCACGATCCCCCTTTCACCACGCTCGAGTTGAGGAGCAAGCACTAGCCGGGTTTGTGAAAGAACTTCACGAAAAAAACAACATCGAAGAATCCAACTCGGCGTCTTAGACGTGGAGGTGGCGTCTTAGACGTGGAGGTTGTCCTCCACGTCTAAGACGCCGAGTTGGATTCTTCGATGTTGTTTTTTCCGATATGTTTTTACGTGATGTGACGACTGCTGAAGGCGTTGGGCATATTGGCCTCCGCGGTTCACTTTGACTCTACGCGTTCGTACAGCATGCGTACGGGCGTACATGAGGGTAAACGAAATCGCATCCGTCCTGTTTCGGAACTGGCAGACTCGAAACGGCCACCGACGCAGATAATACACTCGGCTTTGCACTGATTGCAAGTGATAGCCGAGGCGGGTTGAGGTGGGTGACGTGTATGCACACGCGGACGTTATTAGCGTAATGCTCCAATGGGATATCGACATGAAGTGACGTGTGACAATGCGAGTCTCCACTTCTCCCCCTAAAAGAGCGAGCACGGCCAAAATGGAGACCTCGGCGGCAAGTGGGGCGAGACAATGGACGGAAGAGGTCACGCACACGGCGCTCCCGAAGAAGCCAGACAGCGAGAAGTACTTGCGCGGTGCAGACGAAGGGCTGATGCAACGAAGCCGGTGTGCGCAGCACCAACGCGGTACAGACGAGGCTGAATAACGTGAACACCGGGGACGCGTGGCAGGACCGGAACTGGAACGAGGAAGGAAACTGGAATTGGAGCTGGATTTAAGCGATCGTCGGCTTCGCAAGTACTGCAAAGTCTAAAGCTTTAGTTGTGCTTTGTGTGTAGGAGGTAATTTGGAAACTGAATTGTTGTTTTATCTGTTTGCTGCTTTCTATCTACCCGAAGGCGCTCTCATGGCGCGCAGTCCTAAACATGCAGGGGTTGACTGGGGCTTGCCGGAGCAAGCGCTTGCACAACGGGTAAGTATGCAGGCGGCGTCCCAGGCTCTCTATGCGCTGACTCGACTGATGATGTCGTGGTGCTCTGCTGATGTGTAGATCATTACAGTTAGTGTCCTCCAGATTTGACAGTACGGTGCTTGGGGCCTCGGAGAGAGACCAAGGGGGTAACGGCGTCGTAGCCAAGTGGCATGCAGCTGCACCGCACGGGAAACGTGGAGGGCCACCATCGGGCTGGTTAGTCAGTGTTTATCGACGCCCAATATACGTGAGACCGCTGCCGCCAAGAAGACGTGCTACCTAAGCAACTTTGGAAACGTTATTTCCCCCTCGGTGGGCGATAGCTACTCAGGCTGAATAAAGACAAACAAAGCCGTACTTGGTCCATGTCCAACCGCCAATTTACACGAAAGAAGGTCACTCTGATAGATGGTCTTATATAATATATACATTATCCAGCAGCCAACTTGAATGTAATGCTTGATAAAGTTCGGAAGTGCTTCAAGAAGTGCCGACAGTACCATTCGGAAGAGCAGTCTTTTTAGAACATAAAACAATAACAAAAAACTTAAAAACCGTTTTCGGAGGCTTCTCGCGCCGAAGCTGATATGGTTTTGGTATTTGACTTTTCGTAGTGCTGACAGCGTCAAAATGTAGCAAAAGGGGCCGTTCAAACGCAGTATACAGTGCGCGCCGAAATTATAGCCGCACCTAACAAGTGGATATCTTGCACTGAAAACTGAGAACTACCAGCAAGCAGAGGGCTCTGAGGCGTCTTAAAGCATTAGAAAACTTATTCATCATGCGAAGCAGAAAAATACGAAGTAGTCTTAGAGCACTGAGGCAAAACCTGTTTTGAGGTCGGGTCAAAATTATAGCCGCACTTGGTAATATAAAGCTCAGTCGAGTAATAAACAAAAATGAAACGGCCAATTGCGTAATATATGATACCTGCGGATAGCCCTTTAAAAGATTTTGCAGAATCCGTACTGATATTCCCGGATAAGCCAGAAACGATGCCACGAGGCAAGCAGATGACAACGGAGGAATGTATGAAGATAGACGAGCCCTTCAGAGAGAGAAAAAGCAACCGAGAGATCGGAAGGCTGATCGGGCGCGACGAGAAAGCATAAGAAACTACTTGAAGCGCGGAAAGGCATCCTCGGTAACGAAGAGGACGGGAAGAAGACCGAAAATCGTTGGTCGGGAGGCGAGGCGCGTCGTTCGGCTAGCAATTGTACGAAACCTGTCTGTCCGAGAGATCGCGGGGCTACTTCCATCTAAACCAAGCAAGTCTACGATCCTCCGCGTACTACGTAGCAACCGCTACGTCAAGTACGCGAAGCGAAAGCTCACCCTGCTCTCAAGCCTCACCATAAGAAGGATAGAGTATCCTTCGCGGTGCGTTACGCCGGTAAAAGGGTCTTCTGGAGACGCGTACTGTTCACAGATGAGAAGTAGTTCAACCTAGATAGACCAGATGGGCTTAGGAGCTACTGGTATGACTTGCGAGCAGCACTCAAACTGATGTCGAAGAGGGGGAAGTGTTATGCATTGGGCGGGGGGGGGGGGTGCTGGCACGGCAACACCAAGCTGGTCTTTCTGAAGGGGAAGTAGAACTCCATCAAGTACACGGAGTCGCTGGACTCCAGCATGCTTCCTTGCCTAAGAGAACTGGGGTCAAAATTGGGCGATTTGACCCCAATTTTCAGCACGATAACGCCTCTATACATGCCTCGAGGCTTACCAAGGACTTCCTAGCCGCCCATAACATCGAAATGCTGCCGTGTCCTGCCAAGCGCCCCGACTTGAACATCATAGAGAAGGTGTGGAGGCTCCTGGCCCACCGGGTGTACGCCAATGGACGTCAATTTGACAAGCCTACCGACTTGATCGAGCAGATCAAACTGGAATGGTCCCGTATTGATCCCGAGTACGTTAGGAAGCTGGTAACAAGCGTTCCGAAGCGTCTGGAAGCGACGCGACTGTTTATAGGAGCCAATACAGGTTACTGGAGCCGTTCGCATTTGGGGTCACCAAGTGCGGCTATAATTTTGACCCGACCTCAAAACAGGTTTTGCCTCAGTGCTCTAAGACTACTTCGTATTTTTCTGCTTCGCTTGATGAATAAGTTTTCTAATGCTTGAAGACGCCTTAGAGCCCTCTGCTTGCTGGCAGTTCTCAGTTTTCAGTGCAAGAGATCCACTTGTTAGGTGCGGCTATAATTTCGGCGCGCACTGTAGCTCGCTTCGTTTTGAGGTTTAAAGGATAATGATGTGAAGAAAAGGTTCCTTATATTCTGTCTTTCTCGTCTTTTGGCCAATCCGACCTCAAACTGTAGGTCTTTAGATTAGCGGGTTAGGTTTAAATGCCCGATTTGCAGAGCATAAGAGAATTACTTCTATGACCCACCGATTTTATAGGTAGTATGTTTTTTGTGAACCACTTAAATTGTTAGAATGATTTTATTGGTTAAAATAGTATTGGCTAAGGCGGGCGTAAGACCACCGTTAAAAGGTTGGTGGTGGACATTAAATCGACACCTACCAATACAACCGCGGCCAAGGCCAAGGACGCAAACGCGCGTTGCGGTGGCAGTCTTCCTTACCCCCTTAAGTAAAGAAGGCCGCCTCCGCTACAGAACCGTAGCGAGGGCCAAACGGATCGTCAAGCAGAGCCGCACAATAATAGAGACCATCTGGAATTTACGCATGAACCCCGCTACACTTGTACAGCCTCGGCAGCCGTACCCGCCGAAGAAGACCCGCTTCAGCGCCAAGGGGATAGGGTGGGAGATTAGTTGCAGCAGTGCCGCTCTGCTCTACGGCTTCAACTATAGAAAACGGCTACAAAGTCAGATTCTCAACGAATAAACAATATCAATATTTGCTAATTCCGTCCCTAAACCTTTAAAAAATAAGACGATGATTGGATGAAACTATCCTGTGATTTGACGCATATCGCCATAACAGGAAATTAAACCTCACCGTTTTGGGCTCCTAATAGAGAGTGTTCCGCACGTTTCTGGTAGTTGTGCTGCATCGGACGTAGCCACCAAGCCGGAGTGGACATCTTGTAACTTTTCTATAAATATCGCTAATTTTGCCATGTAATTACGAAATAAAACCTTATTTCTTTCAAAAACGTTTACGCGTTTATGTTGTTATTTACTTGCTGAACGCTGTGATTAATCTAAAAACATTATGACAAAGCATGCGCTGGTATGAGCTTTTAAACGCGGCTAGTACGGTATTCGGCTCGAGTACGAACAATGCATACCTAAAAGCGTCCTAAACCTACAACTCTGTCCTACACAATCTGTCCAACTGGTGTCCTAAGGTACTGTCCACCGCCGTGTCCTAATGTCCTAAGATGCACAGCCGATTCTAATGGATATTGCTTCAAATTTCAACACCACAGAAGATTATATAGTACCAAGATCATTTTCGATGATGTATAAGTTTTAGCAGAAAGAATGAATGACCGATCTCCACAATCACCAACACATTCCTTTAATATTTATCAAAAGTGGAAGGTTTTCGTCTATTCCGGAGTAATGGATGCCCTCAAATCGCTTGTAGTACGTTTGATCTTATGAAAAGCACCTCCTTATACCGTAGTAACATGTTACAAGTCAGAATTCTAAAAGGAAAGTTGTTCTATTTACCCCATTCTTCAAAATGATCTACGATGGGCACGCATTCCTCGCCAAGAGGACCATCACGAACGAGGAGGGAAAAATATTCGTGATTCGTCGAGCATAGGAGACACTTGCCAACCAGATGATATGCGGCGACGTGTCCGCTCCCCCCCCTGTACGGACTAAAGCCGTCCCCGCTCCTCCAGGTCCAGGGTTCCCTCGGTACCCCCCCCGTCAAAAACAAGTAGAATCGTAGTTGTTGAGCATATGGGCTTAGCGATATCCAACCCCTGAGGCAGCGCTTGAGTCAGCGGGCCCACACGATAACTAGCAACTCGGTTTGAGACCGCCGCAAACTGTCTTAATTTTTGCTTTAGAAAACGGAAAATATGCTGCCCATGTATTCTAATCCATGTATTGTCCATGTTTTAGTTACGGTATTGCCCATGATGTAATTTATGAATTTTAAAAATTACTTACGGAGCTCACTTCGATTTGACGTGCGGACGCACACACACCACGAATCGAGAGGCTGCCCCCCCCCGCCACCGCTCCTCGCCAAGGCACACCACCTACCACCGAAGCACACACCAAGGCCCCTCCTCTCTCTCGGCACACACACGCCACGAATCGTAAGCCCCCCCCCAATCACCTTTCCACGGCAAGGCAAGGCATGCCCCGCTCCACGCCATGACACGCCCCACGCCTCGCCAAGGCATGCCCCCTGTCACCGCATCACACACCAAGGCGCCTTCTCTCTCGACAAGGTCCCCTGAAGCCCTCTGCTCTCCCTGCGCCACGGAGCTGCCCCAAGCACCAAACTAAAACACCCACTGCTCTCACGCCAAGGCCCCTGCCCTCCCTGCGTCACGGAGCTACTCAGGAGCCTAGGAACCGCCCACACGGCGCGAGGCACGCGCTGCATTGCTGAAGGTAAGACACTTGATACCCTCTAAATGTTACTTGCAGTTACCGTTGGACTAATACGCGCCTGTCGTATTGTAGTCTTGTAGACTGCGAAGGTCTTGCTGCCAAACATCGACGCGAAAGACGGTAAGGCGCGTGAGGGATGTTGAGTGCTTGCACGTACAAACCATTTTTTGACTAGGTATTGACCATGTTTTGGCTTTGTTTCGTAGTACCAGAACCAAGGCACGGTCCAGGAACACGGCTAAAATTCAGAAACGCTTGAGAGAAGAAGAGAGACAAACAGAGGCTGCAGTCGTAGAGAAGAAAGCAGCCGACGAGAATAAATCAGCCGAAGAAAAGAAATCAGCCGAAGCGAAAAAAGCAGCCGAAGAGAAGAAAGTAGCTGAAGAAAAGAAAGCAGCCGAAGAGAAGAAAGCAGCTGAAGAGGCATATGAGGAGAAGGAATCTTTTTTCTCTTGAAGACTGTATTGTCACTTAGTTACTAGTAGCTTACTACTCCTGTCTACCAACAACTAACGACAAAGCAACCTGGCCCCGCTCGTGCTAGAAACGTCACGTGCAGGGTGGCCCTCTGCTTGCGGAGAGTCCGATGAAAATCCAAAGCGCGACCTCAGAGAGGCCAGGTGATCGATCTCGCCACCCACGAGGTTCGGCTGGCACAGGGCGCGGGCCCTGCGCCTACCTGAATGCGGCCGTAATAGCCGCTGTCCCACTGGGACTTGACTTGAGCGTAATCACGTTCGTCCGGCGCGTGCTGTAGGATGCGTGAGCCGAGGCTCCAACATCGCATGACGGCAGAATCCCGAAGGTCACCGCCCAAATGCCTTCGTGGAGGCGTGGCTTTAGTGCTTGAACCGCGGTCGCCTGCCGCGAGCTTGAAAGAGTGGTCGAAGGCTGGGCCTCCCACCACCGTGGCAGCAATGCATAGAATCACCGCCCTCTTGGAGCGCAATCGTCGTCGTCGCGCGCGAGCTGCTCCAGTGCCGACTTCCTTCGTCGGCCATGGTCACGCGGAAGCCGTCGCTGCTGCCGCCATGCTCCTTCCTGGGCTCCCGAGGGAGGATTCCACCCCAGGAAGGCCAAGGACCCGGAGATCCTTGGAGGCGACCCTTGGCAGACACCCGTCGTTTTGTGGAATGAGGAGGAGGAATTTGCTGCAGACGAGACTAACAAGAGGAGGAAACAGCTGAGGATGCCGTTGTAGAAGAGGAGAGTGATAAAGACAGTGGATGTGGTGATCAGAGTTCTGGCGATAGCGTCTCATCTCAAAAGCGATCAGCATGGTAGAGCTCGGAAGAGTTACACTTTGTGCCTGCGTTGAAGAAACATCACAAGTCCTGGGAAAGCCTCGAGGTATATTTGAAGACATACGAGGAGCGCACAAATAAGGTATTTGTAACGGGGTACGAGGTACCGTTACTAGCGTACACTGTAGTTGCAGGAGGAAGCTTTAATAATAAAACCAAGTGTCGGGTTCGGGGTAAAATCAACTCTGTTTATTTTTGGGACGGAGGCGGCG
>BSXT01004422.1:0-10507 GCA_030267785.1 Phytophthora fragariaefolia
TGTGTGTGTGCGTGTTTGTGCAGCGTTTTGTTTGTGTGTGAGTGGGTTGTTGAATTAGGACCGAGTGTAGCTCAGTTGGTAGAGCGATTGACTGTAGTGTTCTATACTGTGTCTCAGTATACTCGGCGCTTGGGGGAGCTTGGCGTCGTCACCGTTGAAGTGACGACGGACGTTGAAGTCGGAGAGCTTCCAGTCGTCGCTGAGGAAGCGACGACAATGTCCCCTGCTGCAGATGCAGCAGGCGTGCTGGCGGCTTGTGTCGTTGGCGTGCTCATTCTGAATGAGCACGAAGTATCCTCTCCGAAGAAGTCTTTGGATTGATGTGTCGAGACCGGCACATCAAGTCCTAACGGGGGGATGGTGTAGCGGGGCTACACATTCAGGCAACCTCCACATTAGTGCAACATGCACTAATGGGTACATTCAGGTGGGCCACACGCAGTGTGGTCACCATTCATAGTAGGAAGCACTACTATTGGCAGAAAGCAACAGATTACTGTCAATAAGGAGCATGCATTAGGACAGAGATTCTACCAACCACTCGTTGGCAGATCCTCTCTTTATAGATATCAGTTTTAGGTGGCAAGGCCAAAGTTAACATTTCAAATTCAGTTCTCATTTCTACCCAAAAAGGTTATCAATACTTCTTTATTTAGGTTGACTATACTTACAAGGTTAAGTATACTTAATCTAATATAAATAAACCTACGCTTCCTCCTACACGTCGCGCACACGTGTAAGCTAAAGTAGTGAGCTAAGTAAGCCCACTACAAGCCAGCTGATGATTGGAAAGGTGCTGGCACTCATTCCGAGCCATCTTTGGGGATCAAGCGTCACGTTTACCCCCGAAGAGTTCACCTTAGAAAAAGGGGAGAAAAGATGAAGAGCATCTTCGGTAACAAGAGCAGAGCAGAAATCCAGTCTATGGGTAAAGCTAGTTCATCTGTGCCGGCCAACCACGCTGCCTCGGTTGGTGCGGGTGAAAAATGGGCTCCTACCAAGAAATTGGGGATGTGCAAGGGTGGCATCGATGAGGCTGCGTGCTTTTACTGCAAAGGAAAGTACAATGAGATAGGTGGAGTGGGACCCCACTTCAAGCAGGATTGCCCAAGCGCAAGCACGACATGGCGCTCGGTGTCGGCCGCAAGGATATCCACAGCGAGCCAAAACCGTTGAAAATCCGGAAGACGGATCAAGCTCGTATGCAAAAGGCGCAACCTGCCAAACAGGAAGTACCTGTTGAGATTCCTGTGGATGCGGAAAGCCTACAAAAGCTTAGCAACAGCCAAAGTGGTACTACTGAACCTGCGCCAGAGGATCTGCCGGCAACACCTGGTAGAGATTCAACTCCTGATTCGCCGGTGGTATCCAGCGGGCCAGACAGTGACAGCGACAAAGACGTGGACGACTTTGATGGTAAGGAAGTCATGCCAGTCAACAACGCCAAGGTCGCGTCTGCTGCCGAAGAGCTGGAAAGAGAGGCGAAAGCCTTTGAAGATACGGTATGTCAGTGTTACCCTTTTCTGTTAAAACCCTTGAATGAGCTGACAGAAAACTCTTGGGTACTGGATACAGGATGTGACCATGGACTGACAGGTCGTGCATCGGTTTTTGTGACCAAGAGTCCGAATGAGAATTACATGTTTACTTTTGGACAGGGGTCTAAATTGAGAAATACACATCTTGGCACCATTAAATTGCATATTATGAGTCCAACCGGGACTAAAGTAGTACAGTTTAGCAATAGAGCATTAGTACCGAATGCCACATCAATTATACTGAGTGAGTACTGGCTTAAAGATCTGGCTATCAAATAATTGAAAGTAGCACCGCAATGTACAAATTTGTACTTTGGAAACATAAGCTGGTGTTTGTGGCTAAAGCATTTAATGGAGCCTACTGTATACAAGCATGCACAATGAGAGAACGACAAGTAATGTGCAATGCCATCAAGCCAATGCCTTGTAGACCGCTCTCAATTCCAAACCAGACCAAACTTGAGAGTCTGCTAAAGGAATGGCATGTAAGGTTTGGACATGTAAACAAAGACAAACTTGTAGACATGATGTCTAAGCAATTGGTTAAGGGCATTTCCGTATGGGGAGCGAAGTAAACTAAACCAAGTGAACTTCTTCTGCTCCACGTGTGCGGAGATGAAAATGAGAAGAATGTCATATAGTAGTTTGCATGGAACTCGAGATTTTCGTCCTATTAGCACTATTCACATGGGTACTAACGGACCGATGAAAACGATAGGAGTCTACGGAACTGTGGGAACTGTTAGATACTTTCTAAGCATTATTGTTGATCAAACACCATGGCGTTGGACTAATGTCTTGCGCAACAAAACAGAAGTAAATGACAAAGTTAAAACGTTGTTACTACAATTAGAACGTGAAGGGAAGTTCACAATAAGCTCTGCTGGAGGTACTGAGTTTGTAAATCAAGCCTTTAATAAGTTCTGCAAAGACAAAGGGATATTATTCCAAAACTCGAATGCATATTGTCCAGAAGAAAATGGAGCTGCTGAGAGAGACCACCAAACCAAAATGAGCAAGGTAAGGTGTGCGCTAAAGGATGCTGGTATGTCCGAACGATAGTGGCCAGAGGCACTCATGTACATGACATACGTACAAAATGTAACACCGATGATTCGGTTACAAAATAAGACGCCTTATGAGAAGGTATACGGGAAAGTTCCTGATGTGAGTGACCCTCACATCTGGGGAAGTACTTGCTTTGCCCATGTACCTGCCGAAAGAAGAAAGGATAAGAAACTTTCAGCCCAAGCAACTAAGTACCGATTCCTAGGGGTTTCGGAAGAGTACAAGGCATATCGTCTTTTGGATGTGTACAATAACAAGTTCATATACTCTAGATATGTCATGTTTGACACACAGCACAGTGTTGAGATTGTGTCGCGTGCTTTTGGGCAAGAAATGACTGAAGAAACAGAGACATCACACTCTACTTCAGCATCGGGAGATACAATACCACCTAGTATAAGTGACCCCAGTACTACCAACACTACCCGTAACAAGAAACGGGGGTTAGTCGAAACAGTGGGAGCACTTGACAATAAGCCAAAGAGACCACGCAGAGAAACCAAACGTCCTGCGCGTTTTGACGACTACAAGTGCTATCAAGCACACTTAGATAAAATAAGTCAAGAAGAAACAAATCATAATAAGATTCCAATCACTCGCAACTTGTAAGAAGCATTAAGTGGCCCTTATCGAAAGCATTGGCGCAAAGCTTTAGATCGTGAGTATGAGTCACTAATAGACAACGGTACGTGGCGATTAGTTCCACTACCGCCTGGTCGCAAAGCTCTCCCCTGCCATTGGGTCCTAGTGGTAAAATATCATGCCAATGGGTTCGTAGAACGGTTTAAGGCACGACTTGTCGCGCAAGGTAATCATCAAGAATTCGGAGTTGATTGTGACGAAGTCTATGCCCCCGCAGCGCGTTTCGAATTTCTTCATCTGGTCTTAGCGATTGGGACCATTCTAGACCGTCATATCCCTCAAATGGATGTTCATACAGCATTCTTGAATGGTACGATGGAAGGTAGACCTTTCGCGCATTTATATGCGGCAACCTCTGGGATATCACGCTAAAGGAAAAGAAGGATATGTGTGTGAGTTACTCAAAAGTATCTATGGACTTAAACAAGTTCCTAGGATCTGGTACGGTGTACTCCATAAGTTTCTCAAATCAATGCGTTTTGCACGTTGCAACAAAGAATATTGCATCTACGTACAAAAAGTGGGAGTGGATTGGATTATCATAGTGGTTTATGTTGATGATCTGACAATTATGTCAAAAAGCCTAAAGCTGATCAACAACATTAAAAGAAAACTCTCTATGAGATTTAAGATGAAGGACTTAGGAGATATCCATTACATCCTAAAGATGGGAGTCCGCAGAAACAGAGAGAATAAGACAATGTCGATATCACAACATCAATACATATTGGATTTACTTAAGAAGTACAAGATTGAGAAAGGCTCAGCAGTAACTACACCTCAATTAGCAGGCCATGAGCTCGAGCCAGAAACTAATATGTCTGCCGCAGAAATCGCTGCGCAGAACTTTGATTATCGAGGATTAGTAGGGTCGCTACAATACTAAGTGAGAGGTACCCGACCTGATATAGCAAACGCAGTAAGAGAACTAAGTAAGTACTTATCATGCTATAATAAAACTCATTTGGAAGCAGCTAGGAGAGTACTAAAATACTCGAAAAGGACGTCGACGTACGGTCTATTTCTTAATGGGAAATCAAAGGAAGTAACGTATGAAGTGTACACAGACGCAAGCTTCGCGTGTCAATCAAAAGAACGTAAATTAATCACGGGCTACGTGATTCAGATGGCAGGCTGCAGTGTATCTTGGTGCAGTAGCCTGCAAGGATGTGTTTCTCTTTCAACTGCGGAAGCTGAACTAATTGCATTGAGTGAAGGCGCTAAAGAAAGCGAATGTTTATGGCACTTGCTATCGGAAATGGGATTCAAACAAGAATTACCAGTGCAAGTATGTTGTGATGGTAGATCAGCTATAAATATCACAAAGAACCCAGGAAACCATAAAGCAAGCAAACACAATGAGATAATGTATTTGTTTACCAGAGATTTAGTGGAAGAAGGACGCTTAACCATTGAGTATTGTCCAACTGCAAATATGACAGCAGACATTTTAACTAAGGCGTTACCTACTAAACAGTTTACAATTTTGAGAACTAAGATTGGAGTTAAAGACCTCGCGACAGTGTACACTTAGTGGGAGTGTTAGAGTGGGCCCCATACCAGTACTGCATATGATGGAGCCTTAGCATACAAAAATTAAGATAAGTATAGTAAAATTAAGTATACACTATCCCTCGGTGAAAGGTCCAGGCTTTCAACTACCGATCAGAGGCCGGCTCAGGGCTGGCCCCTTCACTCGTGCAATGATGGCATTGGCAAAAGGAGCTCAATTCTCCTTTTGCCAACGACTGAGCACTACAGTCTATTAGAAGGCACTAAGAGAAAAATATATTAAGTTTTAAACAACTTTCTTGTTCAGCAGCATCCCGATTAGCTTGCGAGCTCGAATATGACGAGCTACGCGCACTTCGAATTTGGCATGTATTTTATTGGTTCATCCTCAGGTCTTTCCCCTAGCTAACCCTAGACGCGCATGGAGTTTTTTTCCATCGGAAGCACGCGTCGGAGTGCAAGGGTTATGTTCACTGCTTAATCAGAAGCCCTGAAATGGCCGCATGCGGCTGCACCTTGCGGTTGAGATGCGGGTACTTGATCGCAGCTTGAGCCATAACCTAAAGCCAGAGACATTGGCTACCCATCCATCTCTCAACCATATTGTTGCTTCCTTGGTAAAGTCTCTGGCAATGAGAAGGTACAGAGACAATTAGTTTACAGTGTGGGTGGGCCACCGATGTAGATGGAAACGTCAAAGATACCTATAAACTGAATCAGAGATCTATTGGGTGCAGCTGTCTACATGCGCAATACGGTGTGTATGAGCTTGAACTCTCTCCCTGGTTTGCTAAGCACCACTTCAAATAGTTTACAAAACTTGTATAATTTACAAAATTGAGATAGGGTCAATTATCACAGTAACGTTACGGAAAGTTATCATTGCGCATGTTGAAGTTTGCGGAGCCATCCACCGGGCCAAGTGCAAACGCATTTTCCATGTTTTGAGGCTGAAGATCGCGGTATCTTTTCTTGATGGCCATCAGTCGCCAACACGCCTCCGACCGAGCATGAAGTCCACGGTCTCTTTCCTGCTGCTATTCGCAGGTCTCAGCTGCCACGCCCACGAGGAAGGCCCCGGGTCGACTGAGGTCACCGCTGCGGACATCGCGTCTGCTGACTCGGCAGTGGGAGTCATTGCTCCTCCTGGGCCGAAGGAGTCCTCGTGGGGACGCATCTACCTGCGCAATGGACTGGCCCCGATCCAGTACTTCCGCGACGCATTCGGAGGGCCGATGGTGCCCCGGGAGGTTTCCTTCTTCTTCCCCGAGAGGGTCGAAGATCGGTTCGGCTGTGACCTGCTCCCTGAGGCGGAGCGGCTCGACATCGAGGCGGCCAACCGCTCGGCGGTGCTCGTCGTGGACCGCGGAGAGTGCACGTTCGAGCGCAAGGCGCGTTTAGCCGATCAAATGGGTGCCGCTGCCCTCGTGGTGGTGAGCCCCACAGATGACGTTAGTGCACCCGTGGCGGACGAGGGCGGAGATATCTCCATCGCCTCGGTCATGATCCGCCGAACTGCAGGTGACATGCTGCGTGTTGTAGCGCGGCAGATGCCCATCTATGGGCGCCTGATCCCGATGACCTGCGAGCGGAAGCCATACACGTGCAAGCCGCGGTTTGAGGCCGAGGAAGACTACATGGACTCATCTCCAGCCCGCGGTGGATCGGTCCTGTCCACAGGGGTGGAGCAGGAGGGAGATGCCGATGGCACTCGCCTGGGCGGTTTTCTGGCTGCAAGCTATGGCAGCGTACTCCCAACGAGGATTTCGTTCCCTGTAGCAGCGCCGCTTGACGGAAAACACGCGTGTACCGACGCCACGGAGGACATCACGACCCATTCACAGTTTTCCGGAAATGCTGTGCTTCTTCCAGCGGGCGAGGCAGGCCAATGCTCGGAGTTTGAAAAGGTTTCTAATGTCCAGCGTCGTGGTGCAAGCGTAGCGTTGCTCATGCAGCATGAGAACGCAACCATGATGACACACCCTGCGGTTGAAGTGAGTTGGTACGCGTACAACATCACGATTCCAGTGATAGTCGTCTCTAGCAATACGGGCGCCAAGTTGGCAAGTCTCAAGGATACACAAGGTGATGCCGCGAGGCTGAGCTTTGCAGTAACCAACGGCGTTGCAGACGTCTGGGACTTGATAATGCAAAATTCGCAGCGCTCGGCATGGCCCAAACGACTGAAGAGATGCAGTAAGACCTTAGCGAAGCTTCTTGCTCAGATTCGCGGGCTCGGTGGTGATGAAGAGACTGAAGCTGCGCTGCGAAATGTGTTCACGAGTGTCGTTGGTGGTAGTCTTCAGGAATGGGAGAAAATTGCTCACCCCGAGGAAGATGCAGAGGAAACTCACAAAGCACCGGAGGACAGCAGCTCAGAGAAAATCGTCCACACTGTGAAGAAATCGCAAGCTCGCGATGAGCTGTAGCAGCGCTGCTGATCTTAGCTCGTGCACAACTCCATTCACGTTATCTACTCAAGTTGTAGCTAGAGGCTGATCGAATAACGAACTGAGCGATGATCTGAGTTTCTGCTTGATTTGATGGTGTTCTACAGCCCAATCCAGTAGGAGCGGCCGTTGGGATTATGGATGGGGACGTGGCGCATGCCATCTCCCGAAGACACAGACCACTCGTACCAGACACGGTTGTTGGACTCGAGTCGCCAGAAGTTCACCACAACCTCTTCGCCCTTCTGGAAACGCAGAGGCTCGCGCAGCGGGAAGTAAATGGGGAACCAGCTGAACATGCCATCTGAATGGGTATCCGGCTCAATGCTCAGGGTGACGTCACCAAAGAGCACAGCGTCGAAGTAGCCCGCCAGTCCGTGGACGACAGCGCTTTCAGCAGCAGTAAAGCGTAGCTCTGCTTGCCTCCTGTTGTCAATCCTCGTGCCAAATTTCGGATGCGTGAACTTGAAGCAGCTCTGGGTAGGAGCCAATGCGTAAAAGTTGTGCAGCCTAACAACATAGGGGGTCTCAAAGCTCTTCAGCGAGTCGTGCACCTTCACTTCATTCCAAAGCTTCGACGACATCACAGGCGCCACAAAGGATGTGTACTCACGCGGGATGCTGATACCGTTCTCTAAAATAGGTCACAACAATGAGTAACCAGTAACATGACTGAAAACTGAAGTGTACGCACCGTGCAAAAAATCCTGGGCACCATCTAGACACTCTGGAGATAGCTCGTTGTCACCAAAAGATCCGAGAAGCTCGCTCACCATAATGTCGGCACGCTCCTTCGTGCGCCAATTGCGCATGTCCGACGCAATAATCGTGACGTTATCCCACTTCTCCGAAATCTTAAGGTTGCGCAGTGTAATGACTGCGTTCGGGTTCTTCTCCACGGCAAACATACGCGTCTTGCGGTTCGCAACAGTAGCAGCGCGAAGAGCGCAGCGGACGAGTGGTCCGCGGCCGGCACCAACCACCATAACAACCGACTCTTTGTCCTCTGGGGTTTGCTCGAGTGCTTGAGTGATAGCCTTCTCGTACTGGTTGTACTTGAAGGCGTCCTGTTCGAACGTCTCATAAGTCTGAGATTCCAAATTGTCCATAAGGGGCTGCAGTGGAGCCTGAAGGTAGTCCAGGTACGGTGCCTCAAACTGCGCCTTGCGGTCCTGGTTCGGACGCTTACTGTAGAGGAAGTGCAGATACTGCACATACGGCAGAATTTTTCCACGGTGACGTGGTCGCCCACTCAAGTAGAACTGGACGTTGTGCTGAAACAGTTGTGCCATCAGCTTCTGGTGACGCTGCGAAAGTGCCGGGTAACCCTTTCGGTTAGTCAGGAAGATATCTGTCGGGATAATGGCTGCCTGTACACAGGAAGATCATCATCAATTAGGTTACAAAAAGATTTACCTCATACTTCTCGAGTGGTAGCCCCTCACCTTCACAGGCTCACCAAGCCAGCGCTGGATCTCTTCAGCACTCGGCAGATCAGCCGTAACCTCCAGCGCCACGTGCAGCTTCGGATGATATTCGCAGCGAGCACGCAGCGAGTCCCAGACTTCCCAGGGGTCCGTGAGCGGCTCCTCCTCGTCCTCGTCTGTTTCCATCACCGCAGCAGCGCGCAGCCCAGCCACGGCGTCCACCTCCATGGGCTCCTTAGCATTGGATTGCTGCTTCGGCGTCAGCGGAATGCGCACCCAGAACTGCAGATACTGCGCCTGCGTGAGTGACTGGTTCAGCACCCGCGCGTAGTTGGCCGAGGCGTGGGCGTGCCGCGGCGTGGGCAGCATCACAGCCGGCACCGAGAGGTGCGAGGCCCAGGCCACCTCCTGCTTGAAGACCTTCTCGGCGCTCAGCCGCGCGTCCAGCGTGGCCGCGTCCAGGTCCATCCACTTGGAGATGTTGCCCACCACCGACGCCGTCCATCCGCGCGAGTCCATGACCAGATCCGAGCGGGCCTGGGGGCCGTCGCGGGAGTCCGAGAGCTGGCGGTCATCGCGCTTGAACCTGGCAGCAGCAGCAACAGCAGCAGCAGCATTGGCACCATGTTAAGACCAGCTCAATGCATTGCGCCCATGCACAGGCGAAGGGGTCGGTGTACCGAGGGTGGAAGAGCGGCGCCACGACGCCGTTCATCTTGTCCTCGTAGACCTGCAGCGAGCGCCACGCAGCAGCACAGTGAGGACAGAGAGCGCTGAGACACGCAGCCACGCAGCGCGCCGAACCTTGTCCAGCGCCGCCGGCAGGTCATGGACGAAGGACGTCTCGAGCCCCACGAAGATGCGGCTCATGGTGCCCCGATGGCTGGTGACGGATTGAGATGGCTCATTTGTGTGCGCCACGCGAGAGTCACTAATCAAGAAACCCTCGATAGAATGACACCCCTTCGAAACCGGATCAAATACCGGTACCGGTATGAATACTGCCGTCAGTGTATCTTCCGCGTGACGCGGATCAGGTGATGCGAATCAGGTCAAGTGCCATGCGCGGCGTGTGGCTCGCGGTGCTGCTGCTCTCGGCGCTGGGCGCGTGCGCCGCCCCCCACGAGGCCCCGCAACTCGCGCCTGCCAGCGAGAGCGACGCGGCGCTGCTGCGCTCCGGGACGCAGCAGTTCGAGGAGTTCGTGGAGAACGCGACGCTGTCCGCCGCCTTCTCGGGCTGCGGCCTGTGCCAGCAGACCGGCCAGTGCGACCACGCGTTCCGCGGCCAGCCAGGCCAGTTCTGCATCGGCTTGGCGTCCGGCGCGCCGTGCTGCTGCCCGCGGGACGCGCAGTGCGCGGCCAGTCCGTACGACTGCCGCTGCCGCCGCGCGGTGCCCACGTACCACTACGGCGGCGACGACTACCACCCGAGCTCGTCGTCGGGCAGCGTGTCGGGCACCTTCGTCTTCTTCGCGCTGCTGCTGCTTTGCTGCTTGTGCTGCTGCTACCTGCCGGGGCGTCGCGCCCAACGAGAGAGAGAAGAGCAGTTCGTCTACGCGCAGCCCGTTGCGACCAGCCAATACGGCACGTACCCGGGCCAGCAGGCGCCGCAAGCTCCTTACGCCTATGCGTCAGCTCCCGTGGCCTACGAGTCTTCTCCGTACCACGAGAGCAGCAGTGGCAATACGATGGCGGCGGGTGCTCTCGGCGCGCTGGGTGGACTAGGCGTCGGTGCGGCGCTCGGCTCCATGTTTGGTGGCCACAACAACAACAACAACAGTGGATATAGCGGAGATGTGGGCGGCGTGTCCGACAACACGTACACTTTCAGCGGTGACACGGGCGGCGGCGACTTTGGTGGGGATGGTGG
>BSXT01004619.1:0-12399 GCA_030267785.1 Phytophthora fragariaefolia
CCCAGCGGAAGCATCAAGGACCGAGTCGCCAAGTCCCTCATCCTCGACGCCGAAGAGCGTGGGCTGCTCAAACCCGGAGGAACCATCATCGAGGCTACCGGAGGCAGCACGGGCGTGTCACTAGCTTTGCTGGGAGCTTCTCGTGGCTATAAGACGCTCCTGACGATGCCAGACATCACAGCGAAGGAGAAAATTCAGATGATGAAGACAATGGGCGCTGAGGTTCACGTGCTGCCTACGACGTCGATGTCTGACAAGGAGAACCACTTCTTTCATGTAGCTCGTCGCCTTGCAGAGACGACGCCGAATGCGTACTGCCCCAACCAGTTCGACAATCTAGCCAATATGCGTGCCCACTACGAAGGCACGGCACCAGAGATCTGGGAACAGGTCGGAGGGGTGGTCGACGGATTCGTTTCGTCAGCAGGAACTTCCGGGACTATCGCGGGCACGTCGACGTTCTTGAAAGTGAAGAACCCGGACGTGAAAGTGTGGGTCATTGATCCTGCAGAAGTGGCCAATGTCGCCATGTTCATCAACAACGACCGCTCCACAGGAACGATTGAGGACGGCTACGAGATGATGCCTACTGTGAAAGGTTCATCTATTGCCGAAGGAGTGGCGGCACTTACGCGGGTCACTAGCAACTTTCGTGAGGCTATCATCGACCGAGGTATCGCAGGAACGAACCAAGAGATCGTCGATATGGCTTACTTCTTGCTGCGTAAAGACGGAATTTTCGTCGGCCCAAGTAGCGCTCTGAACGTGCTGGGAGCAGTGAAAATGGCACTTGAGCTGGGACCTGGTCACACAATCGTGACAATCTTAGCTGACTGTGGCGTTCGCTACGGCAGCAAGCTGTATAATGAGGAATGGCTCAAAGAGCACGACTTGGTTCCTCAAGAAACTGCCGTAAACGAGAATACTGCGTCATTGGACTTCGTGCGAGAGCTCGAGTTCCCAACAAGGGTCTAATGTTCTCTCGGTGTTGTCGTTGGTGGTGAAGCGAATCAATATGCATCGTGTATTAGCAAACTTAGTTTTTGTCTGCGTCGAGTGTCGATTGGTATCCAAGATAGGAATCCTTGAAGCATCGGAGAGTCGCCATGCCACGGCTAACCAAGCGCGAACAAGAGCGCTGTCGACAGCGACGACAGCAATGGTTGAAGAAGTTTCTGCCCTGTGTGCATGCAGCTAAACGTCCCAACTCCTTCTACTTGGAGAAACCTGAAGTTTTGGAACTGCTACAGCACGTTTCGGATGGTGTAAATGGAATGCTGATGGCAAGACCTTTATCTCCACTACCATGGTTAGCGGACTACTTGCGGCGAGCAGTGCGTCAATTTGTTTTTTTGTTATTTTTATTGTATGCCTTACTCTACATGTATTGCCTTGTACGGTGCAGTGTAAACTCGCGTACGTGGTCCAGCCTACTGTGTCTGAAGCTTTGATTCTTGAGATGCACAGGAAACGGCGAGTGATTCAGCGTGCACTTCATGATACTAAGCAAGATGAGATTGAGAGCAAGCGATTAATCCGGCAGATTATCGAACTTGAGCAAGAGCTAAAGCTCGTAGGCCGAGAACGTCGGCTCAAACGGGTAGATCACGCATTTTTGGCTTGGGAGCAGCCGTCCGTACAATCCAACTGGAGCATCGACACCAGCCGAGTGCCTTCGTTCTCCAAGGAGAATGAACACACGAAGCCAGAGTCAACCGGGCCCGTGCCATCGACAGATAATGAAGCGAAGGACGTACAAAAGATGATCGAGGCTGAATATGAGCGTCTTTCAGAGCAGCTTCGTCTGGATTTTCTAGCTCAGCGAAACCTGGACGCGTATTTCGACGTGGTGATCGACAAAATTATTTGTGCGCTGGTAACTTTGCTTTTGGTGGCCCCCGAAAAACCTGCGCTGTGGTTTGTGATGCATCTGCGACATTCTGTTGCTGGCACAGACCCAATCCATGGTGCTCCAACCGAGACATTTCCCGTTGACAGGCGAAAATCTTCCGTTGCTTTACATGCGGCATCGCCTGAGCTTTTCAAAACCAATTTAGAGCTGAGTCGTAAGCTTGACGAAATCAAGGAGGCCCAGAACAACATGCACGAGAGAGTTCAGGCCATGCAGCAAATATGCACGGACCTCGAACAGGAATTATCTACACGAAACCGATTCATCGGCAAACTCTCCGAATCACACGTGACAACAAGAACGCAGGCTATCATGGATGGAACACCAGTATTTCTAAACTCTCAGAAACATTGGGTTCTAGCTGGGTTTCTCCTAATTCCACGAACACTTTCGGTCGATGAACTACGAGGTTTACGACGCGCCGAAGCATATCTCATGGAAAAGGACGAAATCCGATGGAAGTTTTTGCTTCGTGCCCAACTAGAATACGACTCAGCGACTTCAGTTCAGAGCATGTGGCGTGGTCGGCGAGCATACCATTCCTTCCAAGAGCTGTTGGGCCGGCGTAGACGCGCAGCTACGTTGATTCAGCGCAACTATTTCCACTATCTCTTTACTCGTGCTATCAGCTTGCCTCGCTGGTGTCGTCCGGGTCGAGAAGTGATCGTTGCACCGAGTATCGCCCAGAAGTGTGCGATCTCATTCCAGTTCTACCCGAAAAGGGACTTCCCTGCGGGCAATTATCGTAGAGAGCCAAAGGGGGCCAGTGTCATGGAGCTCACGGAGATAGCTCGGCAAGATGAGACTTGCGCAGGGTTCACAACGGATGGAGCATTGAAGCGGTTCCTCCCTCGAATGCTTTCGCAGCTCAAACCCATGATGCCCCCTGCAAAAAGTAAAGCCGATACTGAGTCGGACGATGAGGGCAGAAGCCACGAAGACACATTAACCGCTGAGGATGGTCTGTATGTGAAAGTTTTCCCGAAGAAAGATGAGAAGCTTGTAAATTCGGGTATTGTTGTAGAAGTACCAGAGGATCGGTTCGGGTCGGTTCGTGTTGTTCTTGATGGAATCGCGATCTCCCAGCTGGTTCCCGTCAGTAAGCTCACCGATCGCTGGAAACGAATCCGTGTCAAGCGTGCTAAGTCAAACCAAAGGAGGAAGACTCGCGCGATTGTCTTTGGCAAAGGAGCTCCAAGTATTTATTCGGACGACGCCGAGAACGACTCACCAATTGTTGAGCCTGGTACTCCTGACACTACTTACGAACGCATTGAAAGCGATGAAGAGGATGTCGAGGAGAGTATTGAGAAGGAATGGCGACGTCAAAGACGTCTACTGCGAAAACGCCCACCTAGTCCTGAAAGACACTACCCTAGTGTAGGCGAAGCCGACGCACCGGACTACGTTTTCGAGGATCGGGTGACAGGCCGCATAATTCGTCGAGGACACCCCAACAATACGCATGCAGACCCCGAAATCCGTGCACACGTGATTGCAACTCGTAAGAAAGAATACGAGGACGAGAAGAACAGTCAATACGAGGCCAAGAAGGTTGTCTGCACTATCAAAATTCAATGCGCCTGGCGATCAAAGCGTGCACGCGAACATTTCCAGCAAATGTTGGTCCTTCGCGCCAAGGAGAGAGAACGCGAACGCCTTGTGGATCAAGTGAGTGCAGCCAACGCGCACAAACGACAAACCAAGCCGAGAAAACAGGTAAAACATGGTGGAAGCTCGTTCTTCTCAAAGTGGCGACGAAGTTGAAACATACAGGATATATATTACTTGGAGTGACTAGAGCTGTGCGGTATATACGTCACACAGCGCCAAGGCACTCGGGTATCTGAGTCTGATAGCTGGATAAGGCTACCTCCTATTTGGCCAGAGGATAGTCATGGGGAACACGCAACTAGCAGTAAAGTGAAGATCATCTATTCCGAGTCGCTCGTCTCCTTGGATTTTTTCTTCTTCTTCTTCGACTTCTTCTTTTCGGGAGACTCACCCGCCTCGGCGACCTCAGCCTCCTCAGCGTCACGCTTGTGCTTGTGTTTCTTCTCCTTCTTCTCCTTTTTCTCCTTCTTCTCTTTCTTCTCCTTCTTAACCTTCTTCTTAGGAGCCTCGTTGTCCGACGCCTCCTCCTTCACCTCCACCTTCACCTCCTCGACGAGGGGCTTCTTCTCCTCGTCCTTGCCGTACAACTTCGTCACATCAGCCGGGGTGTCCTTGTTCACCTTGCCGTACTTGCCGATCTTGCCCTCCTTCACGAGGCCCTTGACCTTCTGAGCCATGGGGCCCAAGCCCCAGCGACGCGGGTACGTGTCGCGCTCCATGATAACACGCTTGATCTTGGCCACGACGCCGTGGTCGCATGTGGCCATGACTGCAGTCGTCATCTGAGCAATGGCGACGGCAATAGCTTCACCCTTGGTGGTCATGAGCACCACCTCCTCACCAATGTCAATGTCATCGGCGAAACGCAGCAGACCGGGGATCATGAACTTGGCGCCGTAGCAAATAGCATTAACGGAGCTGTCCTTGACCACAATGCGCTTGTACGTCGTAAGCAGCACCTCGAGCGGACGCACGATGCGACGCAGGTACGATTCGTCCTTGTACGTGTCGTACTGGAACTGCGCGTCCAGCACGTCGTGCATGGTGACCATCGAGTCGTTCTCGCCCAGCACACCGGAGCGCACACGACGCAGCTCCTGCATGTGGCCGCCGACGCCGAGCACCAGACCCAGGTGCACACAGAGCGTACGGATGTAGGTGCCGGCCTCGCAGCTTACGTGGAAGATGCCGAGGTGGCGGTCCTCATCGTACTCGATGAGCTTAGACTCGTAGATCGTACGGATACGGAGCTGGCGCTTGACAGCGGAAATGAGCGGGGGGCGCTGGAACAGCGCGCCAGTGAGCGTCTCGATGGCGCGCGCGAGCTTGGCCTGACTCTCGATGGCGCTGTGCAGCCGCACCACCGCCACGTACTCCTTGCCTGCGCCCTGCTGGGCCTTGACGAGGCGCGTGGCGCGGTCCACGCACACGATGAGGCAGCCCGTGACCTTGGGGTCGAGCGTGCCCGAGTGGCCCGTCTTCTCGACGCGCAGGATGCGGCGGATCCAGGCCACGACCTCGTGCGACGACGGGTTGGCGGGCTTGTCCAGGTTGATGACACCGTAGCGCACGTAGTCGTTCAAGTTGCGCTTGAGCGGGCTCGAGCTGCAGGCGATGGGCGTGTAGTGGCCCGTGCGCACATTGAGCTGGTGGTAGTTCTTGAGCAGCAGCGGCCACTTGCTCGTGTCCAGCGCCGGCGTGTGGCTCTCGGGCGCGATGAGGCCCTTGCCCTCCTCGGCCTTGAGCTTCTTCTTCTTGCTCCGCTCCTCCACGTCGGCCGCCGTCATGTTCGAGAGAGAGATCCCGGAAATGACCGGTCATGTACGGGGTCCCCACGGACAGCTCTCGATAATCCGTTGGCTCTGGGCGCGTCATGTGGGCCACACGAGTCTCAGCGAAAAAATAATAGGGGTACGCGGCGCCGCACTTGGGGTTTGTATGGGCGTACCCCTTTTTGACAACTGAGACCATTTTCGACAAGCCTCTGGCGAAGCTGTCATTTATAAAGTTTCGCGAGACGTCAGGCAGCTATGGGGCGGAAGCTCAAGTTCCATGAGCAGAAGCTGCTCAAGAAGGTCGACCTGCTCGAATGGAAGAAGGAGAACAACCTGCATGAGATCAAGGTGATCCGCCGCTACCGCATCCCGGACCGAGAGCAGTACCACAAGTACAACCGCCTCGTGGGCCACATCTCCAAGGTCGTGGCGCGCCTGAAGAAGCGCCCTGCCAACGACCCGTACCGTGCCAAGACGACGACGGCGCTGCTGGACAAGCTCTTCCACATGGGTCTCATCCAGACTAAGAAGAGCTTGCTTAAGGCCGAGGGGGTCAACGTGTCCTCCTTCTGCCGTCGCCGCCTTCCCGTCGTCATGGTGCGCGTCAAGATGGCCGAAAGCATCAAGGAGGCTACCACCTTCGTGGAGCAGGGCCACGTGCGCGTGGGACCCACGGTTGTATCGGACCCGGCCTTCCTGGTCACGCGCCCCATGGAGGACTTCGTCACGTGGGTGGACAGCTCCAAGATCAAGCGCACCATCATGAAGTACAACGACAAGCTCGACGACTACGACCTGCTTGGCAACTAAGTCCAAAGGTGATGGGATGGAGGTCGTGGGCGTTGTGGAAGGTGGCAGCGCGAACAGGTTTATAGACACTTTACTTGAGAATGCACATGCTTTTGTTTTTTTAGATGGAGGAGTTTCGTGCTTTTGCGATGCAGCGCGTTGTGAGATTTTGCAGGCGAGACTGGCGTGATTCTTTTTGGCCGTTTGGATGGGACTGGTGGCTTGAAAAATTCGTGCAGGCTTCGTCGCACTTTGATGCAGGAGCCAAGATGTTGGTCTCAAGACTCGCACTTTGATTCTTCGCCACAGCTGAAACAACACACCTCGCGAGTGAAGCCACTATGCGCGGGGTTTTCGGTTCGACAAATGCTGCTGTGCTGCTACTGCAAGCTGTATCGTGGTATATCGGCTCAGCAGACGCTGCTCTACCAGTTGTAACTGAGGTGGCAAGTGGCACTATCTTTCGCAAGCCAAGCTATGTGACGGTGGACCAGTACACGTTAAGTATTACAGCCTCGTCAGCTATCGTTGAATTCAACTTGCTATCCATGGAGACGGCAGACAACACAACATTCTCCGACGTGAACTCGGACTGTGATTCGGCGTACATCGACCCACAGATTGTTCTTTTCCGACAGCGCAATGACGGCTCGCTATCGTTCGTAGCAAGTAATGACGATGCTGGTGATGATAACCCCGCTTACTACAGTCGAGGAACCTCAGACGGTTCCGTCTCAGCGGAAGACTCGTACCTGATCCAGCAGCTAAGCGCTGGTACGTATGTGCTCGCCGTTGGTCGGTATCCGCTGACCCAAGCTGCAGCTGCTGCTGGAAAAAGCACTGATAGTGTCAACGACTTCACTCCGTACACGTGCATGGCTCGGCGGGCCAGCTATGGCAACTACAAGATGACAATTCGCACGCAGTCCACATCGACTTCTAATGTTATCACCAAGAAAGCAAACTCGTACGTGGGCAACAGCTGCAACGTCGCGTCCTCCGTAACAAATGAGTGCGTTTACGCGCTGCCTGCAGATATCAGCAGCAATATCCTCAGGTCCTGCAGCTATGACAAGACCGTTTACTGAGTAAAGTTCCGTCCTCGTTTTTAACTTCATATAATCACAATTTCGGATAACAACGCTGAGGTATTCGCTGGAGAAGTTATCAAAGCATTCGTTTCGATTTGACTGTCCGCGCGCGTATTTGCGTATTTTACTGATAGTGAACGTTACTTGTGTTCGGTGTAAATGCTCCAAGAACTCACGACAAAAGGCCCAAAATCTTTGGGTAAATGTGTGTCGAGTGACCTTGCTTCTGTCTTGCTGGCATCTTCGTCACCGTTAGTTTTTCCAGTTCGCAGGAATCGCTTCCCTTGACCATTGCTCCGATCTAGGACATTGAATCGATTCAGATCAGGTTTTCCAGCGGCGTCCGCAGATGAGGGCAGCGCATTGCTGCAGGTGATGAGTTTGATAGCAGTAGTCACCAGCAGAACGGACGGTAGGCGCATGCTATCCGATACTGTTAGCGTTGTGACGCTGAAGTGTAATTGCGGAATGGCCTATCCATACCAGTGGCGCAGTTCAAACCACGCCAAACAGACGAAATCAATCGGAGAGGGTATACATTCCACCGCAAACGAGCTGCATCGCCATGCTTTGCCACCTGTGTAGAATTTCTGGAAGCTCTATGCGGAATACTTTTACAGTGCTAGGAATTTCCATATCGGATGTATCTCTACCTCAATCACTGAGATTTGAGAAAATAGTAAGCAACGTTTGCATATCTCGAGAAGTGTTTGGGAGTTCTACCCATGGAAAGTTGGGAAGTGTTAAAGTTGGGCATCTCCGACATGCTTATGCTTTGCTCTAGAATATGGGATCACATAGGTAGTTGTCCCGTGTACTGTAGACCAGTCAACTAGTTGCAGAATAAGGGGCTATATTGCCCCCGACAAGGACTTCGAGTCCTCACTTCGTCTTTTGACTTCCAATACATAAGCACCTCCGGGCATCCTTCCTCCTCCAAGACCTCTTCCTTCGCCATCTTTGCGCTGTCCTCCTCTGTCCTAATCCTCTGAATTTCCCTTATTCCAACAGGAAGAATGTAGACGGACAACTTCGTCATAGACACAAAATAATTAAAGAGCGTCAAGCTCAATGCTTTCGTGGCGCCATCGTCACGCATTTACGTTCTCCACTTGGCACAGCAGGTGTGCAGCCATGCCTTTTTCCGCCTTCTATTAAAGTCCTGATCTGAACGTATCTATCTTGATTAAAGTATGCGACTGGATCCCATCCCACCGAAATCGAGCCAGACGAGAAAGGCACCACCAGCGGTATCGCTGGTCTCCGCTACGCATCAAAGTTACAGTAAGTTTCTGTAATCATCGCCCGTAGGCCTTCTTCCTTGTCTAGTGGCCATGGGTACGACCGACACCAACGTCGGATACGTGATCTCGCCCGATGAACAGCTTCAAAATGAGTTTAAGAGCTACGGCGTCTCTCCCCAAGATCGGCGCCAGAACTTCTCCATGCTGGAGACAGCGTCGGCATCGCACAGTGACGACGGCGGGAAATACGAAGCTGCAGTGCTTCCCTACCGACCCAGCACTGCGTCCGATACCAGTTCCGTGAATTTCACCGACTCGCTAATGGTCGTGGGCAAGCAACTCCCTTCAGGACGAGCATCAGCAGCTCTAGATCTCTTCGCTCGAGAAAATATCGGACTCTTCATCAACTATGTCGCGATCGGGGCCGTTCACGGACTCTTCCAGTCGCTAATGTACCCGTACTTGAACGTGTACCTCAATATGAACGACTACCTGGCCTATTCGGCAGAGAGATGGTTATCTCTACCTTGGCTGCTTAAAGTCTTTCTGGCAATGCTGTCGGACGGCGTTCCTATCAAAGGCTCAAGACGACGAGCTTACATATTGATTGGTTGGGGTATTTGCTTCTTCTTCTCGTTTGTATTGGCCGTGCTCCCCGTGGAGACGCCATTTTTGACGGATGGAGCTGTGACCAACGTTTATGCGGATGAGGCTGGAAACAAGTACGTGGCGACGTTCGTGATTGCTACTTTTGGATACGTGCTGGCGGATACTGCGAGCGATGGAATGCTCGTTGAGTTTGCACAACTCCACCAAGCGAGTGAGCAGCAGCAGATGCAGTTTCACCATCAGCAGCGTGAGCTTGAAGGTGATACCAACCCGTTACCGATGCCACCTCCGCGAGCCTCAGGGCCGACCTATGTTGTCACCACACTTTTTGCAGCGCGGTATTTTGCGCAGTTTTTCGTGACATTCTTTGTAGCGTTCATGTGTAACAGTGCTTCGTATGGAGGAAGTTTCGCGTGGGGCTCTTCAGTCAATGGAATGGTTGTGATTGCTATACTGATATCAGCTGGAGCAATGGTATCGACGTGGTTTTTCTTGCTAGAGGACGAAAATCCCGCAGGATACAACGTCCACATACTTACACCGCGCGAGTGGCAGGCCACCACTCACAAATTGTTCCATCAGCGGGCAATTGTTCAGTTGATGGGCTACATTTTCCTTTCACGATTGTGTTTCACGTACTATGCTACGTCAGCCAAGGCGATCTACCACTACTGGGCTCCGGCAGGGATGTTGATGACAAACATTTTCTCAAGTTTGAACGCTGCCATTTATGCAGGGGCAGCGCTCTTGATTGGACACGGCCCTACAGTGCGCATATTCCGAAAGCTTGGATGGCGACAAACCGTGGGTGGATCAGTGGTGTCCTCTGCAGCTCTTGTACTTGTTGCGGCTCTCTTTACGATTTACGACGTGGTGCGTGTTGCTGTTCTCACGCTGCTGATTGAGCAATTTGTCGCAATTTTTGAAGCATTGGCATATTTTGTGTCCCTACTTGCAGCGGTGGCAGTCGCTGAACCGGGACTAGAGTGTACATCTTTCAGTTTGCTGGCTACGGTGGGTAATCTGGCTGTTCCGTTTACCATCTCGTTGTCTCAAGCCGTTGGAGAACATTTCGATGTGTATGACTCGGAATACGAATCAGATTCGACTCACGCTCGTACTCAGGCCATGTACTGCTTCCTCGTTGCGGTGGTGATTCGTGCGTTGCACCTGGTAGTGCTGCCTATTCTCCCGAATCAAGCAGAGGCTGCTCGTGCACTGAAACTGTCTCGCTTCACAGGCAGAAAGGGATCTGTCATAGTCATTGCCACAGCTGTGTGGGTATCGTTCATGTTTTTGTGGGCACTGCTCATGACGGTACTTTCATCCTTTGAGCGCACCTCATGTCTCAATGTCGCTGGTGGCGAAGGCTGTTAGCGAGGAACTGGGCTAGATGCATACACACAGTTATCAACGACTGCCTTCACTTCACATTTTCGGTATATAAGTGGGGTTTAATTACTTCACAACGTCGTCTCTCTCGTCATGGTAGTCAATTGTTCGCATGCAATGAAAGATGGACGAGCTGGAGATTCAGAAACGCTTGGACAAGGATGTGTTGATCCTGGAGTACCGATCGGGGGGTTGTTTCCAATGTGAATGACTTCAACAGAAAGTATGTCGTCGCAATCATCGTTGCTGTCCCGCTCATCGTTTTTGTGTGTATCAGTTTTTTTCTTCTTGCGGCTTTTGATGTACGCTAGCACGGAGATCAGAATTGAAATCTACATGAGCAGTCAACCATATTTAATTTAGCCATTTAGCGGAGCTCTCTGTGCACTCTCAGCCTCAAGCTCCTTACTTACCACCGTCGCCACTGCTCCGAGAATAGTGATGATCATTTTGAAGTACGAAAATTCGTCACAGGTTGGTGGGTTGCGCCAATCCCCAGTACACTTGCAGACCTTCGATCCATCCTCCTGTGTTACCAAAGTACCTCGCGTAGGATTACAGTTTGCGAAGTCGTCGTGGTTTGAGTATAACGAGCTCGTTGTATCACGGCCAGTAGCATCCACTGGCTCATTGTGCGCCGATTCATCAGAGTCTACCAAGATGATAGAACCGCTGGGTCCGCATGTTCCGGTGTTGTTGCCTATAACAACAGAGAACTTGTATTCCTCCGTCACTTGGGTGCATGGATCAGTTCCCCAGCCGCGCAAGACTACCGTCCCAGACTCATCAACACAAATAGTGAAGACATTGTCATTGTAGCTGGCCTCGGTACTTCCGTTCGAGACGAAACTGGTTTGAGCCTGATTGCCCTTCAAGAAGTCATACGTCACACGAGACACGTTGTTGAAGCCAAAGCTGAAAGGTTGACCAGCCAAGACCTGGGCTGACCCATTGCTGCTGAAGGTGACTCCGTCTTGGTACTCCAGGTTGCCATGAAAAAAGGAACATCCGTAGCAGCAAATGCCTGTGGCCGCACTGCACTGGTCGAACACGAGTGGGTCGTACATGATCACTGAGTGTAATGGGTCAGCCTGGCCTAGACAATTGGTACAGCATGCGTCTACCACAGCAAGCACAAAGCTCGAAGCGGTTATCACGAGTAGCAATAGAATGCACGGGGGGCTCCTTCGTGCTTCCATTGCTTGACCTTTGTAGGTGAGCTGCAAAAAATCTTAGATGTTCGACTCTACACAAATCAGGGGACCCCTGGCTGGTGTCCGCCAGAAATACTATGAGGATACAGCTACTACACCATTGCACGGCGTTATTCTCAAAGTCAACACTCAAAATCAAAATGTGAACGCTCAAATTCAAAATGGCTCCGAAATTTTATATCTTTTCCAGTATGCATTTATAAGATTAATATTGGTTGGCGCCAATAGCATGGCGGGAACTTTGTGGCATGGCGGGAACTTTGTTGCGAACACTGCGCTTGTGGTTGCCAGCTTCAGTTCCAATTCGGCAGCATGTCAGACACCAAGTACAAGCAGTACCCACGGCAGGTGCGCGCTTGCATCCTGCAAGTGGCCAAGGACGCGAAGGACTGGAAGACCGTGGCAGACTCCACGGGGTCAACGAGCGCACCGCGTGGGGCTGGATCAAGACCGCCATGGAGACCGGCGACTGGAGCGGCTGCCAGAGGCCCCGGGGCGGCTCGAAGAAGAAGCTGGTTGGTGCTCACGTCGACTACCGGCTCGGCGAGCTTGCCGCCACGCCGGAACTGACACTAGAGCAGATGGCTGAGCTCGTCGAGCAGAAGTTTGACGTGGACGTCAGCCGTGAAACGATTCGCAGAGCTCTCGACGGGCGGAGCTTTACGCTGAAGAAGCTCCATCGCGACGTTGTCAATCGCAACAGCCTAGTCAACAAGAAAAAGCGCTACGACTACGTGGTGAAGTTCTACGCGGCGCTCG
>BSXT01004648.1:0-19413 GCA_030267785.1 Phytophthora fragariaefolia
AAGCGTGTAGGAGGTTAGACGTAAATTGCAAAGTGATATTAGTTGGTTAAGGCCTTGTGGCCAGCCGTCTGGGCAGTGCTCAAGGCGGTGCTAAAATGAATGAATTTGATTGGTCAATCCACTTCATGTTGAAGTGGGTTGACGTGCGCTATACAAAAGTAAATGTGCACGACAGAGATCATGCACCATAGTGCATGGTCCTTACTTACCCACTTGTCTTTGCGTAGTGGATGTTGTAGTTTGGATATGCGGGCCTTGACGTGCTCGTCACGTCTCGGTCCTTACAGGAGTCGAGGTTGGGGATACCGTCGTCGGCTTGGGGGTCGTAGTCGATGTCGCTGTTGAGGCTGGAGTTGGTTTTGGTGTTGATACCGTTACTGTAGCCGCTGTGGGAATCGGTGTCGACGGCGTCGGCGTCGTGGGCGCGGGTGTTTGGGGGGAGGTCACAGTCAATGTTGAAGTAGAAGGCGAACTTATCTTCGTTGCAGCAGGGGTTGGCACGGGGGATGAAGATCCCATCACAGCAGCCTTGAGCTTTGACACAATAGTGTTGTTATCGACCGTGCTTGCTGTAGAAGATGTGGGTGCTGCCGTCGAGCCACTGTCCTCAGTTTTTGAAGCTGTGGTTGTTGTCGTTGAAGACACTGTTGAGCTCGAGGCAGAAGACGTCGACGTGGTTTTCGATGAGCTACTTGACGAGACGGTCCCCACTGGCGTTGAGAGTGGCTTTGGCGCTGCCGCCGCAGTGGGTGAAGCTAGTGAGGCCTTCGTGGCTTTTGTCGACGTCATCACCGACGCGGAAGTTAGAGCAGTCTTTGACGCAGTACTAGTCGACGTGGAAACCGACGAAGTCGACGCGTTGCTGTCTGCTGTCGACGTGGTTGTTGTCGTGGATGAAGTCGCAGCAGAAGTCGAGTTGGACGTTGTAATACTGCTCGAAGTTGTGGTGGTCCCTGACAAGGACGAGCTTCTCGACGCTCTCACCGTCGCCGGGGGCGATGATGCGTGCGTACAGGGCTCTGTAGCTGCCGGCGATGATGAAGGTGTCGTCCGGTTCGATGCACTCGTAGTACTGGTGGTAGCATTCGAAGCCGCTGTCTTCAAGTTCAAGCCAGTCTTGCCTGACCCCTGCTTTGCCAGAGTGTCGCACGGCATCGTGTGGTTCTGTCTGGCGTGGCTGGAGTTCGTGGGAGATTGAGCAGCGCACGGGGTCTGAGCATACGCCGGGGGATCGCTCTGATCCGCATCCTCCGACGCTACCAGGTTCCTAATCGTGATGTTCTTGGACGCCAAGTCCGTGAGCACGGTGCGGACGTCGATCGCTGCATTTGCACAGCCACCGCAGTGGTGAATGGCGACCACCAAGTTGTCGCTAGTCGAAATCAACGGCGACCCCGAGGAACCGCCCTGCGTGTCTGCGTCGTGCCCCACTTGCTCCGTTCCACAGCTTCCGTCCTCCCCGACACTGAGGATCGTCGTGTTACTACCATCATCCACAGTGCTCACAATGCGTTTCGCGTAGCCGCCCGGGTGCTGCGGCACGTAAATGGACTCGTTCACCACTGGACCGGACTCTCGGAGCTGCAGATACCCGTACGCCGACAGATCGACGCAGTCCGGCAGCTGCACCACCGAGTAGTCGATGTCCTCGCTGTCCACGATGAAGGTCGCCGTGGTGGCCACGATGGTTCCAGCACAGCCGAGCTGCGTCTCACACTGGTCACTGCACGAGCTGCTCTCGGCGGCGAACTCGTAGTCCGTCGTGAGCGCCCAGTCCTCCTGCTCAAAGCAGTGGTGGTTCGTGAAAAGGTGACCTTCGCTGCCTCCGAGCCAGCCCGTGCACAGGTACGTGCCGTTGATCAACAGACGAGCGACAGCTTGCGCCTTCTTGTAAGCTTGAGGCAGCCCGTCGGACAGGTTGGTGCCGGGAGCGTAGCATTTGGCGGGCAGCGACTGGTCTCCGTCGCCGCAGATCGACTCCTGGTCCATGGTCGGGTATCCGCGCGAGAAGCCCGTGATGCGATAGCCCTGGCCGGCCGTGGCAGCCCCGACGGAATTGTACGTAACGGTGACAGCATTGCCCGGTACGTAGCTGGCGATGAACGTGCTGCGTTGGTCGCGTCCCCGCCCCGTGTACGTGTGCGAGACGCTCGAGTTGTCGCCCGGGGAGGAGATGACGACGGAGTCGCCGTCCGGCAGGTCGAAGTCGGCGAAGTGGACGGCGATGTACGACGCGAACTCGTACGAGATGAGGTCATCGCGGGAAGCTCCAGCCGCGACGGTGATATTGAGCGTCTCGGTGGTGCCCACGATGGCGATTCCGGTGTCGGTGTACTCGATCGCCAACGCGCGTGGCAGCGTCACCGCTAGAACGGAGAGAAGGAACTTGAAGGGTGACATCGTCGAAGGGTGGAGAGGGAGGGGAGACAACTCGATGCGATGCTCGCAGCAAATTGTAAAGTGGCCAAGTGTCGAGGTGGTGAATCGAATTCGATGTACATGTAGCAATACCCCCCCCCCCCGCTCTGGTGCGAACGGAGGTTGTCATTTTTCAAATTTCCCGCTGGATTGCCACGCTTCGATGTGCACCTCGAGCACTGGAATTCCGTGCGTTCTGCCCCAGAACGAATGGGGTCGCGACGCAGTGTCGATACGCCGCAGGTGTCGCCATCGGAGGGGCGGTGGCGAGTGGCACTTGGCGCCGTCGAGTCGAAGCGTCGTTCCGTTGCTCCCACGTCGCGATGCCGCGCGCCGATGCGGGCGGCACGGGCTTCGAGCCGCGTTCCGTGCAATCCGCAGCTTCTGGCGGGGGCTCCATGCACCGCGTGGACTTGCGGTGGGGGCGCTTGACCTTCGCCCAGCTGAGGGACGAGGAGTTCCTGGCCAAGCAGCTGAGACGCATCGAGATCACTCAAGGAGCTCGTCGACTGGGGAGACCGACCGCTGCCGCCCACGCAGAGGCCGCCGCCTTGACCGGGTCGTCACCGGAGAAGACCATCCGGCAGCGGCTGCAGGCGGCGCAGGCCAAAGCGGCTCGAGGAGCTTCCGACGACGACGAGTTCGACTCGAAGGAGGAGACTTTGATGACCGACATGACGCTGAAGCAGACGTTGGATGGCGACGCAGAGGTGAAGAACGAGCGGGAACTTACCAACGCTCTGTGCGTGCTTGGCAACCTGCAACAGCCAGAGCTGGCGGCTCTGATGGTGACCAAACTCAAGGAGGCGCTACGACGGGGCTGCTCATTCCCCAACCCAGTGTACCAGTTGATCGGGCTGAGACGCCAGTTGATGAAGAGCATGCACGAAGCCGTCGCTGCTCAGCATCGGCAGAGGAAGGCGGCGATCCAGTTGAATATCGCCATCGCCAAGTGCATGGAGACGAGTTTGCAAGCGCCGTCGGATGAACTTCAAACACGACCAGCCGACCCGGTGGGGCTGGCAACGGGGTCGGTGGCTCTAAAGCCAAAGGAGAAGGTGACCAGAGAAGCGGCCATGGGAATTCAAGTGCTGGTGTGCTTACTCAGCGACCTGCACGACCCAGCAGTCACGACACTAGCTCAGCGACGAGAGTTTCTAGGGGATCTGCTTCCATTGCTCAGCGGCATGGGATTCCTTGCGCTATCTCCGAGACGAGGACTTGGTGGTAATTCGTCCGGACTTGGTCCATCAACAGGCCGTGGATCCTCATGTTGTTTTGGTTCGGTAGGACCCTCGCCTGGCGCTGCGGATGTTGCCGATTTCATCGAGAAGCTGCAGCGGTTTTTGCTGGATATGTGCCCTCGACCTACGAGTATTCCTTCTTCATCACCTAAGCTGCCCGCCATCACGTCAGGAAATGGAGAAATCGATGTGCTGGACCGCACCAATGCAGTCAACGGTTTGATTCATCTTGCTGGTGCAACTGGATCAGTTCGGGATTTCCTGGTGGTATTAAGAGTGTTACTTGGAGCCGGTGACCACACACAAGAAGCGGTGAAGGAGATTCGGAGTTCACTATCTTCCCGTGTACTGCTTACTTCCTCGGTTCCTTCGCTGGCTACAGTGTATAAAGAAGAATTACTTTCTTCACCAATGACTTCAGGTCGTAGTGACGGAGAAGCGATCCAGGTACATCTCAAAGCGAAAGAGAGCGATATAACTTGTCCTGATTCGAGTAAACCTCAAAAAGATAGCCCCCGAAGCAAACGAGAAACTGACATGCTTGGAGACACTTCAGTTCAAGACAGTCTCCGGAGAAAGGCGCTACCAAAAGGTCTGAAAGCGATCGGTACAAACACCACGGCGGGATCAACAGCAGTGAATCTTGCAATGTCACATTCCAGCTTGCCGCATCACCGTTTGCTGTACAGTACCCCAGGCAACAATCTCACCACCAAACAGAGAGCAAAAGACGAGCAGAAAGATTCTATTTTCGTGGGGAACGCTAGTCTTTCTCTCGATATGTCAAAAATGAAGGAGACGCTGATGCGAGACACCCAGTATATAGCAATGAGTACTCGTTCTGAAACACCAATTGTCACTGCGCGATGTCCGAAATTCAAAGGACTTAACGTTCAGTCTGTGTTGGTTGAATTAGACCGTGCAAAGCCATCTGCACCAATGCGGGCACCAAGAGGGAAAACATCAGTCTCACTTCAGTCTTCGCGTGCTGGTGTCTTCAGTAACGATTTAAGTTCGCTTGCCGGAGAAGAGGAGGAAGGTGACCGCGAAGTTTGGAGTTGTGGACAAAATTCGTACGGAGAGCTCGGACATGGAGACACCGCTTCACGTAAATCGTTTGAAAGAATTGAATCGCTTCAGCAGAAAGATATCATCCAGATTGGTGCTGGTAATGAACACACTATTGCGCTGACAGCCGATGGAAAAGTTCTCACTTGTGGTTATAACGATAACGGCCAGTGCGGACAAGGAGGGACAGCTCGTGTAAGCCACTTGAGTGAGATGCCAAAGATGGGAGAGAACGTTATTTCGCAGGTTCATGCATATAACGGCTGTGAACATACAATTCTCGTCACTATGGACGGCCGAGCAGCTACTTGTGGATACAATTATCGGGGTCAGCTTGGTCATGGAAATACTGCAAGTGAAAGTGTCCCGAAGATCGTTCGGAGTTTGGAAAACAAAATCGTAAGACTCGTTTCTTGCAGTTATTACCACACTGTGATGGCGTGTGAGGAAGATGGGGGTGGCCAACAATATTTGTACACGTTTGGCCGGAACGACTACGGACAGCTGGGGCACAATGATTCCATTGACCGCAAAGTTCCTCAACATGTTGAAGCGATGGGTGACCAGCATGTTATCTCCGTTGCTTGTGGACAGTATCACACCATGGTTGTCACTGCTGCAGGCAAGACATTTGCATTCGGCAAAAACGATTATGGTCAGCTTGGAGTGGATTCTATGGAGAATCAACTGGTTCCAGTGCAGGTACGCGCCGGATTGGAGAGGCAAGAATGTCTTGAAATTCGCTGTGGATATTATCATACAATTGTTCTTTGCAGTGGGGCCCATTTATTTGGCTTTGGCCGAAACGATTACGGCCAACTTGGCCTCGGTCGCTCTAATGCAAGCTCGACCGCTAATCTCCAACTTCAGCAACAACGATTTTCGTACGCCAGATTAATCGAGGAACTGGAAGGAAAAGATATAGTGCGATTTGCGTGTGGATGTTACCACACGATAGCCGTGTCAGACAATGGCGTAATGTACGTGTTCGGTAGAAATAACCATGGACAACTGGGGACTGGTGACACGAACGAAAGAGTGTATCCCTTTCCAGTCGATGATTTCGTTGGCAAACGAGTAGCCTTGGTTGTAGCAGGATTTTACCATACTGTAGTGCTGACAGGAGGAAAAGACGATGAGAAGAGCGATCAGGAAGCAGCAGGCAATGAAAAGGGGGAAGTGCCTACCTCCATTTCTAATAGTATCACATATTCGGAGATTTTATCATCCGCTGCTGTTCAGAACTTATTAGATCCCGACAAGCGACCGGAGCTCGAAAACAGTTCCAGCCTAATAAAAACCTCTGCTTCACAAGGCAATATAGAGTCTGGAGTAGAAGCTCCCGCAGTTGACCCCACCGATGATGATTTCCGTGATGAAGACAACCATTCCACAAGAAATTTAAATTCTGGAGACACCGGTTATACATATAGTACAAGCAAACCCCCACCAGACTCAACCGACGCACTTTTTATTGCAGTTGTCATACTAGCACAACTTGACAAGTTTTGTCAGCCATTTATTCCTAAGCCTGGAAGTCACCCTACGATGCAGCATCCTACGATGAGTGTCATTGAAACACTTACGGCAACTACTGGGTCATCTGCAACTTTTTCGCTTGACGGAAGCTGCAGCTTTGACGGAAGTTTCGAATCCTTTGCAATTCATAACTGCAGCTCTACATTCGACAGTATTGCAGCTCTTTTGAAACACCTCAGTACCAAGAAAATCGAAGCTTTGTCCCAGCTTTCGTCTTGCCTAGCGCCTCAACCTAGTTCCTCAACAGCTTCAACGGCTACTCCTAGGCAAATGGCGGAATCAAACGCAACTGGTCAACTTCAGTTATATATGCTACTTGCTTGCATTCGAATTCTCCAAGCAAATATTTCACAGCTCTTGCGGTCTGGTATGGCGAAGGCAGTGATCCTGCTTGGAATTACAACTACTCGTAAAACATCGACAAGCGACACAAAGCCTTGGGCCAAGGAATTCGACCGTATACGCGTGGCAATTTTACAGGTTCGAGGGGTTCTTTTATCACTGATAGATATCAGGCATCGACGGAACGTTTGCTGCGCTCTTGATAGAACACCCAACGAGGGCAAGAACACCATCAGGGTTGCTAACGAAGCTACCATCACACTTATGCAGGGATTCGAATTATTCTTCCCGTGTCAGTGTCTTCAGCGTCAATTCTGCATGCATATTATGCACGAAATGCCGATCAACGAGACTCCAGAACATTCGTGCGGAACATTGTGCCGGCGTGAGCTTTGGTCGGTCGATGTGCTGCCGAAATCTAAAAGGTTCCTGCTAGAACCACTTTTGAGAAGAATTGCTGAAGATTCACTGGCTGTTCGATTACTTCCCTTGGTATCAGTTTCGCCCATAACCTCCCCAGCAATACCAACCTCAGGGCAGTTACCACAACATACAGAGCCCGACCAGATTTCTTTTGTGACTGAAGTGTATCAGTTGCTACTTGAGCGTACTGCAGCAGATTTCATGCGTCGTCTAGGCAATGCAGTCTCTGAACAAACAACATCCGCTCGTCCACGACAGGACGGTACTCTGTGTGCACTATTTGCCGCGCTCAGTGGGCTCCAAAAGCATCTTTCCAGCTGGGCAGCAAGTGTGCATGAGTGGACTTTGAAGGACGAGACAGAGCATCGCCATCCAAGCATTGAGATCGAAGACCAAATAGCATGTATTGTAGATCGTGCTTTTCGTGTAGATGAAAACGACTTGGAACGCGTTCCAACCCCTTGGCGATATTTCATTAATTTCGCACTGGCTACCTTAGAACAGTGCTGCGAAGTGCTGGGGCATGTTTTATCGATGGAAACGTTACCGAGTCCAACTCAAGGATATGAGCACCGTGCTGAAATCGGCACTGCTTTTCAGGGCAATACAGCACATTCTAAAATGCTAGATGCAGTTGAGCATTCAATCGTTGGTCAATTTCTCCCGTTACTGATTGTCAGCCTGTTCGAGTTCAGCAACAACTCGTTGTTTGCAGCTGCGCTGTTGCCTACTCTAAAGCATTTTCTTCGATTACTTGATGGACTTAACCAGCGAGATACTGCTGTGGAAGAGGCGGAGAAACGGTTTGTTGAGAGTATTGCATCTTCTCTATGTCCTCGACCTCCGCAAAAAGAGAGCATGGGAAGTTTTCGTCGTAGCAATTTGATTTCGCTTGCCTCTGATGACGAGGGAAAATCATCGGCAAGGAGAACTTTAACAGCATCTGATGCGATGGCGCTTCCTTGGCATTTTAGGTTAGAAAAAGAACTAGCTGTACTCACTGCTGAGATGGCAGTCACATTAGTCATAGGCGATCCCTTCTTCACTTATGGAGAGGGAAAGGAAGGTCGTGACGAGATCAAACTCCGTGAGCGGTGGCAGTGCAGCCCATTATTCCGAGGCGGTTTGCAGGCAAGGTATATGACCCAAGGTATTAAACGTTCGAATAGTTCGAAGAATGCACGAGTTATTCAGCATACACCATTTGCAGCTCCTGCATCGTCAGTTCCATCTATGCTGGGCTTCAGTGTTCAACCGCATTCATTAATTTTGCCTCCATCGTCTGGTAGTGATGACGCTGGGTTGTCAGGGGGGATACCGAATGGCGTGAATTATGGAGAAATATTTCGACCTGAAAACCTGCAGAAGTTTCTAAGACTTCTGCAAAGTGGTGACAGTTCTGACACGCTTGAGAAAAGTACTGTTGCATGCAAGCTTTGCGATTGGATCCGAGACTGCTACGCTAAAAGAGATCCGCCATATCGAATGATCATTCGGCAATCTCAGCTCTCGATTAATCTTAAGGGTCCTGCGAGCTCCGTGGAGCGGCAAATTCATGAAAACGATTTACGAATCGAGGCAGCATTTTTCGCCGCACTGCTTTACCATAACATGCTAGTAGCTCAGGCGTATCACTTTGCTTTAGGTCTAAACGTTTCGGGGCCAGAAATGAAATCGGTTCCACCGAAGACATTGCTTAACTTGTGGCGCTGCGTGGCTCAGTTACGCCGCCGAATCGCGACAAAGAAGACAGAGATCAAAAACAAGCCTCACCCCAACTCTGAAAGCCCCCGTATAAACTCGTTTGATCAGATTATAGCTCTTCAGCAAACAATTCTTGACCGGTGCAAGCTACTAACGTGCGTTGATGTGCACGAACAGCAAGAACACTTAAATATGCAGTTGGATGGGGGGTACGTTGCACCTTGCGATCCTGCTTTTTTGGTATCTGCTTGCTCAGCTTTCAAATTCTCGGCTTCATCGGTTAAACGCCATCTTCACACAACGTACACTGATGATAAACTTCCTTTCTTAACTGGGTTCCCAGCATCAAAATGGAGAAAGGTGAGAATCCTTTTACACACCATGATTCGATGGAGAAACGTTGTACCTTCATACGAATCCATTCGCAAAGATGTTTCGAGTCACGTATCGCAAGAAATTCTAGCCTATGTAATGTCGGACGAAAACGTGTCTCTTAAAACTGCAGTCAGATCTCTGCTTGTTGACCCATGTCGACGTGTGAGCTCTTCTGTCCGGGGACTAGAAGCTTTGTGGGAGCTTCTTACATTAGTCTCATTCGATTCGATTCAAGCTGACATCATTCACCAAGTTTCACAAGTATTTGTGTTTCAATCTTCGGGTTACTCGATTTTAGCGGGCTCCCACAATGTTGGATATTTCTACTCCAGTCTCCAAAGCGATGCGTTCTCAGATTTTATTGGGCAGCTAACAGAGATGATGACCGACAAAGCAGCATTGTTGATGGAGCCTGGCGAAACAGATCCTACATGTATGTATTGGATTGTCATGGTGTTGCTCAGTGCCTGGGGTGTTCACTTTAATGCTGAGCAATTCGAGTTCGTTAGTGATATTGGCATACTTGGTGTAATTCAAGACATGCTTATAGGTCTCTCCAGTAAACGTGGTGTGAGCAGGGTTGGCAACGCACGCTCGCATACTCCAACTGTGGACAGTATTGTTGGGAGAAGTGGAGGACAATCAACACTCGTGCAGTTCATAATTGAAAAACAGCTCTCTCGATTAGAAGATACACTGTGGGTTCTCTTTCGGTATATTTTTGTGCACTTTGCTGTTCAAATTGTGAGTATAGAAAACTCCAATGGGGCATGTAACGGGAAAGACGCCTACGTTCCAACCTTTCCGGTGTTGTCAGGAATGACTGATTTGCTGTACAGCGAAGCCGAATCAATTTCGAGCCAATTTTTACCATTATGGGCTGATCTTGGTAATATTAGCTCGGAAAGGATGATTGACACTACGCCAGCAGCGCCTGCGGCAGTTCGACGCAGTTTTGAGGTTATCACAGTACCCCATCGATTTTCTAGTCAGAGTAGAGGAGTCACGTTTAGCTACGACGAGATGATCTCTCCATCAGATAATGATAGCATAACGCCGATGTCTCCGCTGACCAAACCAAACGAGTTCAGCGTTACTACATGGCTTAATATCAACACCACAGTACGCCCACGGAGCGCAGAAGGTCAGCTTTATGACTTGCCCCAAGGAATTCATGATCGTCAGTTAGTTTTTATTCGGGGTACCGGGCGAGAGATATCACTCTACTTAGTACTTGTACCCGAGAGTATCGACCATTGGCAACTGGAAGTAGGCATTTTGATGGACTTAAACCGCGAAGCAGACCCAGGTGCTCCGGCTAGTGAATTCGCGGTAAAGGGCCGAATCTGGGAGCGTATTCTTTCCAAACAAGCTGTACCTGGGGGTAAATGGTTTCATGTGGCGGTCGTTCTAGAAGCAACTAAAATCCGTCTGTACATGAATGGTGTACTTGACTGCCAGCGCTCTCTCGCAACACAAAGCCTTCCAATCTGGGCTGCTGGAAGCGTAAATCTTCCGTTCCACTTTGGAAGATTCCCCTCAGCACCAGATTCATCCGGGGTATCCCCTACCAACTCGAGCGCTGTGGCTTCTGTCTTTTCAGCGAAAGCATTTCTGTCACGCTCACTTGGAATTATGAAGGTGGGAGAATGGGATCCACGCTTGGGGTCAAACAACGCGACAGAGCGCCCGCTTTCGAAGTCAGGTGCTTTCCGATGCTTTGACGGTTGGTTGTGTCATTTCCGCTTCCACAATCGTTCATTGTCGCCCATTCATGTTCGGATTGTTTTTGACGAGAAGAAGGCTCAAAATGGGCTTCTTTCCGATGAAGCTTCGACTACTCAGTTCAAAGTGGTGGAGATGCATGCACTACTAATTTTGCTAAGTTCCTCTTCTGAGGGTCTGATGCATTTCACATCCCACTTCTCAAAATGGATGAGGTTGGTTTGGGGGACATTCTTAGGGGCCAAATCTACCGTCGTACAACAATCTGCTATTCGAGTGCTGTGTGCACTACTGCCGCCTCAACAACCACTTGAGGCATCAAAAGTGCTTGTGGAAGATACAGCTGGTGTGAACACAGAAAATCTGGGCTTTTTTCGTTTAGAAGATGTTTTCGTACAGCAAGTGATCAGAATAATCGGGTTTTGCCTGAGTAAATGCCCTTACGACAGACGCGGGGTGTTGCATCAAACCGCTGTGATACCGTGGACTTTAATGATTGCCTGCGGGATTCATGCCAATCAATTCTCTCCTGAAGTTCGAGACAATGACAATCAATCAAATGAAATGCAAAGTGACATTGAGCTACGATACCAGACGTCCAAGCGTCAGTGCTTAGTGATTGCAAATGAGCTCCGTCAGCTTCTTCACCAGCTGTTCAGATCCTCTAATGATGCGTGGCAGCAAAGCATTATTAGCGCGGTGTCCACCATTGCACATAATTTCACCTGTTTCTCCGTGGCGAAGGTCCCAGAGCAACCTGAGTCATGGGCTGTTCAATTTGGAAAGTATAATCTACAACTGTCTGCACTCCGATGCGTGGAATCAATTGGATGCCTCTACTTTCTTGGTGGAGGGTTCGAGTTCTTACGCCTCGGTGCCACCGTGGAAATGCGTGGATCGAAAAAGCATGCTCAGGTTCTATCCATCGAACACCATGCTCCGAATTCTTCGCAGCCAGAGACTCCGTCAGGAACTAACCAAGTACCACCAGCTCCTGAGACCCTTGTGTATGTCCGCATCAATGAGAACTCAGAAGTACCCAACGCGATAGAATGTGATGGAAGTTCAACCCAAAAGGTACAGACCTGGTATGACAAAGTGTTTAGCTCAAGTACACAATACAACGACGTCTGTCCTACATATTCAAAGGTCAACGTCGAAGAGTTGAATCGTGGGGCCAGCAATCCCAATGGAAGTAACAATTTATATTCGAGCGTGATCTACGATATGGCGTCAAAGCAAAAAGGTCACCACACATTTAGCGTTTTATTGGAAAAGGCGAATGAGATAATACCTTTGGTGTATGGGGGTGAGTCAATAATTTCTCGGAGTCGGAATACTGAAAATGATCTACACCTCATGAATGTTGGCTGCATGCTGCTGAAGATACTGACTCAAATAGTTGGCTGCACTCCAAGTGTTGATGAAGTACTATCAAAGTCAGCATTGGTTGAGGTAATAGCAGAATTAGCTGTAAAAGAAGACACCAATCCGAAGTATGATACTCTTTGCCACATTGAAAAGCGAGTGAGCGCATTGCGAAGAGAAATATACGCGGCCTTGGTTGGGCTTGGTGAGGAAGGTAAATCCGAACTGACCGATGTGCAGCAAGATACTTCCAAAGGCGACGATAATGCGCGTTACGTACATGATATTAATGAAAAGGACGCTGACTACTTAGCTTCGAGAAGTACAGGGCGTCGAAGTATTACTCAGAGTCAAAGCGACGAAGTCGGTTTGTCAGTTACCGATGATGGTCCAGATACTGAAAACGTTGATCCCACCCAGAGTGCCGATCGAGTCGTTTCTATCCAAGACGAAGACGAAGGCGATGATGATGGAGATGATGGTGAGGACGAAGGCGACGACGATGATGGAAGTTTAGAGGACGCTGACAATGATGAAGAAGAGGATGACGAAGCTGAAGAAACCCGGGCCGAGTTTGTTGAGGAATTAATGTTGATGGGATTCCCAGAGGATTGGTGCGTACTAGCTTTGAAGCAAACTGATAACGATATTGTGAGCGCTTCGGCTTGGATAGTTGATAACCTTGAATATCTTAGTAAACTGCAATCCACCCTGGACAAAGAGCGTGACAGGGGACGCGATTCTCCGCGCTTCGATGAAGATGAAGATGACGTCGTGCCTCCAGACGATGCAGGATGCGATTCTATTGACCCCCCACCGTTAAATTCATCCAATAGCTGGATTGAATCGAGTGCATGGAAAGATGCCGATGGAGAGATTCCAAACAGTGAACCAGAAGGTACCAATAAATTGGAGGCAAACCCTAGTTTTGTAGGGGGTAAAAGTGATGAGCTTAGTGCCCCCATGTTGAACGAAAAGGAAATGGGTCGAAAACTGTTTGGTGAGATGTATTTCCCTTTTGAAGACGGTGGCTACCTGTCTAACACTAAGTCTCGATTCATGACCACATGGAGAGCCGAGCCCGTGGAAATGAAGGTAAAAGCGACACAAACGACCCCTCAACCTGTAGCTGAGACGATGCCACACAGTCCTCTTGAAGAAGATTTTCAATCTGAAATCAGCAAACTTGACCTTCGGAGTCTTATTGAGCAACTTCAACAGTTTGAGACGACTCTATCAATTTTGTATGCTCGTCAGTTTATGGTCACGTTACTTCATCAGGCCACCGGTAAACAGGTCGCTGTCAATTCTCAATGGCGGGCGATGATCTCGTACGTTCAATGGTTTAAATTACTCAAATTGGTGCTGTTGCGTGGAGATCAGTTCACGATCGTTTTGAGAGTCAACCACAGTAATGACAAGCCCCCTAAGCTCCAAGAATTGTCAGCCGAAACAGCGTTTTCACGGGCTGTGGGATGCTTTGTTGGTTGCGACGCGGCTGCTTTTACCGCATCAACTTTTGAATTGTGTCTCGGCGAGTTAGAAGCAGCCGCAGCAAATAAGGCGTATGAAGCTGTTTTGTGGACACAACGTGACCTTCAACGATCTGACAAAACTGTGGTGGAGGAGCCCGGAATTGAAATTGTCGTTTGGATGTTTGACTTTCTCACTGAGAATAACATTTTATCTTTTCCAGGATCCTTCGCCAAAACGGTTCTGCGCCGGCTACGTTGCTGCCTGGGCACGGCAAACTTACCGTTAAAGTTTGTAATAATGCGGATCATGAGCAGACTGCTGTTAAAGCTTCAAGACGAGCGCAATGGATCTCCGGCTAAACATCTACTGAAGGAGTCTCAATTACTGTTTGGAGATTTCTTATCGGCGGCGGTTCTGCGACACACTCGGGAGTTGGCTCAAGGACGCCTACTATTCTCACAGTATCTCCAAGGCTACGTTGAACTTCTCCACGTTCTCCAGTCTTTGACAGATTTTGGTGACGTGTCTATTGCCCAGCACCTGGCAAATTTTTGCAACGGCAGCGGCGAAAATCTTCCTCATTTGTTGGTATCTCTCCTGCCCCCTACAGCACCGACTTATCCGAAAACAGAAGGTTCTTCGCTGTGCTTTGACCGCAAACGAAGCCGAAGTAGTTTGTTGACATTTGCAGATGATGGATTAAGCGTTTCGTACTCTGGAAATGAAGTATGGAAAGCTGCGTGTGCTGTCGTGAGCTTCTCAACTGGCGTGCACTCTTGGATGGTTCGTGTCGAGAAATCAAGTTCACCCTATATTTTTGTTGGTGTTGCAACGCGTCAGGCAAACCTGGACTCTTTTCTCGGTGCAGATGATCAATCTTGGGGTTTTATCGGAGACAAAGCGCTTTACTACCAGCGTAACCGCGTGCGGGCGTACGGTGAAACGTTTACTGAAGGCGATTGCATTGGCTTGAGATTAGATTGTGAGAAGGGCGAATTGTCCTTTAGCAAGAATGGTGTTGATCTCGGCGTGGCTTTCGACAATATCGTTGGTGAGGTATGTCCTGCTGTAGCATTCTACTCAAGACAACAGAAAATATCCTTTGTAAAAGATAGTTGTGTGAGCTGCATCGAAGCTAGTGACAGTGAGATAACTTCGACAGGTGAAGAAAGGGGAGCAAGGGTGGAGGAATGTCTTATTGCCTGTGAGATCATGTCCAACTGGGTGGTAAACAAGCCAATGAGTGCTGCGATGCTTTCAGTAGCGTCCAAGATGACATCTGAATGGCTTGCTGGGACAACCAAATACGTCACCACACGATCGGGTAAGTCATTGTGGGTGGATATTACGCGCGAAACTTGCGGGAAGCTCGGATTTTACTGTGATGATCGTGTTCGGACGCCTCGAGGAAACGGTGTTGTTGTGGGTGCTGCTGCTGGAAGAGTCTGGGTGGAAGTTGACAACGAACCAGGAGCGTGGTACTTCCACCCGTCGAAGCTTCGCTTGATGACCTTGGCGAGCTCTACGACGAGTGCATTGCCTGTTCCTCCTGCTGAATCGGGACTAACTTTTACCGACACAAGTCGTCCACCTACAGCTCTCAGTATCTCAAACGAGGGAGATACGAATAAAAATGCTGTGACATCCGAAGGCCAAGTGCCGTCGTTCACACTATCGCCACATGAGCTCGTTGAGTACGGGGAGCATCCGATGTGGAGTATTTCGGTTGACAAGGAATTGTTGAGCGTTATTAATGAATTTTGTGAAGTCTCACGGATCAATCCGTGGAACTTGACACCGAAGCAACTTCTCACCCTCATAAAAGAAAAGACCCCGATCTTGGAGCTTACGTCTTTGGCAAATGTGCTTGTACTTCCACAAAACCAAATTGACAAGTTGATAGTCGCACGTTTCGCGCTTCTACGCTTTTGCAACGTGTATGTGAGCCGAGCTTTGCCGTTTTTTGACCTTACGTGGCACTACTTCTTGCCAAAATCGAACTCGTTGCCATGCCGTCTGGTGTCCCAGTGTCGGGGTAGCCTCTTCGTCTGCGTGAAAAACTTACTTTGGACTACTTTGATGGAGAGAACGGCTAATTCACCAAAGAGGGCTGACGATGAGTACGATTACCCTGAAGATCTACCGCAACTACAGGTTAACCGACTAAAAGCTGCAGCGGCGAAATGCCACGAAGGAACAATAAGTAGCCTTTTTCTATCATTATTTGGTCAAGCGTTTGAGGAGCTACACTTCCTGCCACTCAAGACTCTGCGGATGGTGTACTCACATCCCATGGATGATGGCCAGCTACGCTCTTTTAAGGTTAAATTTGAGGGAGAAGGTGTAGACGACTATGGCGGTCCGTACCGAGAATTCTTTTCACAATTCTTTGCTGAACTGCAGATGTTGCATGTACCCGAGGCTGAAGGCAATAGCAGCAGCAACACGAATAATGCTGCTAATGGTGGACCAAGCAGTACGTCCTTGAAATTAGACCCTAGTGTATCCGTATCAGAGTGTGTGTTACCGTTCCTCTTGCCGAGTCCGAACTGGCGAAACGGAGTGGGGGCGAACCGCGAAAAGTTCGTACTCAATGGTGCCCTAATCAGCCAAAACGCTGGAGATAGGCTTAATTATTCTTCGAATGCAGGAAGGGCTCGATCTTCACCAGGAGAAAGTTTTGAAGAAAAACGCCAGCTTTACTGTGAAATGTTTTATTTCCTTGGCCAGATGATTGGTACTTGCCTGAGAACTCGAGTATGTGTGCGCCTGGACTTGGCAATGTCGGTGTGGAAACAATTAGTAGCCGAAGATGTCTCGAACCCAGAGAGTGCTTTGGAGACACTAAAAGAGATCGATTTTGTAGCATATTCGCTCTGGAAGACGCTTCGGGGCATCTTAGATGAGCTTAAATGCTGCGCCTCTGATGATACAGGCGCATCAAAGCGTCATGAGTTGGAGGAGCAGTTGGATGCTATGGACCTAGTGTTTACAACAGTGTTATCAGATGGACGGGCGGTCGAGCTCTGTGACGATGGCACCAATCTTGCTGTGACTCCAGCTAACTTGGAGCAATATTTAGATGCAATGCTTCAAGCGCGGATGCAAGAGACTGAAGAGGTCATGAACATCGTAAAACAGGGGCTGCACTCCATAATGCCTGTATCTGGGTTGTCGCTTTTGACATGGTCTGAGCTCGAAAAGCGGATGTGTGGTGTCGCCGAGGTAGATGTGAAGCTTCTGCAGGCCAACACCGAGTACGACGAAGAACTATCGCCAAATGACGAGTTCATCCAGCGGTTCTGGCGCGTACTCGAAAGTCTCGAGTCCGAGGACAAACGCGCGTTTCTACGGTTTGTATGGGCTCGATCACGTCTTCCTTTGGGCTCCGCGCAATTCCACCAGAAATTTAAAATTCAAGCACTTGCGTCTTCAGGAACGGGCGAGGGGGGCAGTTCAGCCGGAGGAGCGACCGTTGCTACTGGGAGCTGGATGGATTCACAGATGCCCAAATCTCACACTTGTTTCTTCGCTTTGCAGCTTCCACGCTACTCAACCGATGAAATCTGTCGAGAACGACTACTGTACGCCGTCCGCAACTGTGTTGAAATGGACGGTGACTTCCGCCTCGCAGACACGGAGATGACAGGATGGACAGGCATCAGTCCCACCGATCAACTCCGCATCTAGGACCCCCCTGGCAGGAAGTTGGTGATCAAAATCTAAGATAACGTTGAGACGGGGAACAAACAACTGACTGTAGATTGTTTGCCGTACAACTTGTGCCCGCACAAATAATATTATAATTTGAGCATCAATATAATAAAAAGTATATTGTGCTTTACAAAAGATGTTTGCAAATGCGATCTGACCACCTCGATTTAAATAGCGTTCTTAACCTATTAATACACGACGAATAACCGCATCACCACCAGAACCAGGGCTTCATATCTACCGTATCTATATCCGGATATCGTATCGAAGATTTTTAGTATCCGTATCCGATGATATCGACCTCTGCCGGTGTCAGGATCACCAGATCCCCTTCTCCAAAAATGAGTTCTTGTATCGGATATCGTATCTATTTTTACTCCCTAGAGGTGTATGACTGTAATGCTGGAGATTTATAACTATAATGCAATGATAAACACCTTGAAACTGCCCTCTTCATCTAACAAAAGAAGAAACGAGCTGAAAGCCAACCGTAGCAGCCTCTATTCAGCTACCGTAGTTCAGTCTCAGTTGGTTTTGCGGTAAAGCTGATGCGGTTGGATGCCTAATCTAATGTACTTGTACAGTACTTGATGGAAATAGTGTTGAAGCCATGTATCCTGGTGAAAAGGAAACGACGAAACTGAAGAATGTTTCATTGCCTCTAACTCTGCAGAGGATACTTCCTTTCCACTCGGTGAGCTACTTCGAACCTTGATGATGTAAAATCATTATATTCACGAGGTACAAGCATTAAAAAGCCCTGCTTCACACTGATAACAACATTAAATCCCAGAATTCTATCCATCCATCGAAAAGAACCTGGCTTAGCCAGAATTTACTCAGGAAAGCCTATATCCAGGCCCCGCTAAACAATTATTCAATACCAATACAATTGGTATTGGGCCGCCACAATATATTATTATTGAGAATTACCAAAGGTTGATACTATTGGCCAAAAGAATCTATTATTTGGTTTTGCATCAAACCTAACCGGTTCACCTTGCCAGCTTTGCAATTGTGCTGGTGTCCAATCATTCTTTAACAGCAGCAACTTACAAAAGCATCTTCAGTCTAGTTCTACTTCAGTCCAATTTCTAATTTGCCATGGTCTCGAACAAGCAGCTCTCCGAATACTTTTTCGGCCTCGAGGCACCAGGCCTCTTCAAGTGCCGCTACTGCGGCAAAATTCGCAAGCAGGCGGTGACCAACGGCTTCTCCAATCTGATAATCCACCTCACTGACAAGCACCTCCAGCACGTGGAAGACTATCAAGAGTTTGAAAGAAGTGGGTGCAAGACCCTGGACAATTTCGTGTTCATCACGGATTACGCGTGCACAATCTACCACTGGATTCGCTGGGTTGTAGAGCGGAACATATCCATCGAAGAGGTAGACAACAAGCTGACGCGCGATATGTCACGTTGGTCTTCCGTCTCGTCACGGACGCTAAAAAAAAGTACATGGTTTTGGTAGAGCGCAAGCTAGAGACCGCCATAGCCCAAGAAATGCCCGACAGCATTGGAATTATGTTCGACGGCTGGAGCACAGGCTCTACCTACTACGTCAGTGCCTACGCTATCTACGTCGTTGAGGACTCGCCGCGGCGTGTGCTGCTAGCATTCGCACCTCTGCTCGAGGAGAATGACTTTGGTGCTGACGCCCACATCACATTCATTACGGAGACGCTCGCCGTTTTTGAAAGCGACCTGACTGTCTTCGATTCATTGTTGGTGACAATTGCACCACCAACCAGGCCATAGCCACGCGGGTAGGCCTGCCTCTGGTTGGTTGTGCCAGCCACCGACTGAATTTGGGAATTCAGCAGCACCTAGCGGAGCATGAGGCTTTTCCCTCGCAAGTCAACGAGCTGATGTGTCAGCTCCGAACCAAAACAATGCAGGGACGTTGCGCAAGTATACGGATCTGCGGCCTGTAAAGAGAAACGTCACCCGTTGGAGTTCGACGTTGAAGATGGTGAAGAGGTTTTTGCAGATCAAGGATGCTGCCAAACATGTGG
>BSXT01004649.1:0-19563 GCA_030267785.1 Phytophthora fragariaefolia
GCCAGCATCAGGCGAGTCTGTCGGATATGCTCCAGCATGTCGCCACCGTCAATGTACAGAGCCATGTACTGACGCTTGAGAGCCCCAACGGTCGTGTCACACACATGACGATGCGCCTTCTGCAGGTCTTGCAGCATTTCCTGCGGGTGCGTCAGGTCTGCGATCAAAGCAGCTTGGTCGTCCGTCAGCGCCGATAGGATGATCGTCGTGGCGAGCTTCTGTTGAGCCCCAGTTGATGCAGCGGCCGCTCGCTCTGCTGTAACGGACGATCAGCTTGGCCGGACTCCTCATTCGCCAGTTGCAGCGATGTCGGCGCAGGCTTCAGCACAGCGCCCCATACGTCCTTCACCTCCAGATACAGCTGAAGCTGCCGCGCCCAGACGCGGTAGCCGGAGCCGTCGAACTTTCGAAGCTTGGTCGTGAAGGCGGTCGTGGTGTTGTTGGAACTAATACCCTGTCGAATTGATAGGAAGCTTGAGAGGCACTTAAGGGGAAGAAGGGGAATTGAAAAGTGAATTTGAATCAGTTACGCAAAGCTGCTCTGCCTCATGCCTGCGCGCATGAGTTCGTCCAGTGTCTTACCTTCGTGGCGCCTGACCTCTGCCGCCATTGACCTCCTTGAACTTGAGTAGATGACCCTAGACTTGATGACGCAGTATCCTGTGGTACTGCTAGTTGCACATGTTTGTGCCGCACTTCGCTCAGAGTGTAGCACGCTCCGACACCCGCAGCCGACATGAAGAATGCTGCCCGACGTTTAAAATCGTTTGTGGGGATCGTGCACGCACAGTTTGGGGTGATGCTACGAGTAATAGTACCTGTTCGCGTGTTATTTAACACTGCAGTGGTTTCATGGCAGCACCTTTTATCATAATTCGCATCTCTTATTATAGCATTATGGCAAAAAAGAGCTTGTAGAAAAAGCCCGCCGATTTAACGGTGAATTGTATTCGTATCGGATAGAAAAGCCGATATCGGAACATACAGTATCCTTACCACTAAGCTAACAATGCTGATGTACTTACTATTGTTGTCAAGGGAGCGACCCACTGCTTCTTCTCCAGCACTTTGGCGAGCTCCTTGAGGTGTTTGGCCGTCATCTGGGACGTGCGACCTAGACGTTTTATCTGGATGGACTACGGGAGTTGCCTCGTGTCGAGGAGCGAAGCTCCACGCTGTCACCCAAGATTACTCTAGACACAAGAATAGAGCGTCGGCAGGGGAGGCGGAGAATAAGTCAGGACCGGGAACGCTGCTATACTGCCCACTGCAACCTCTTGCGGAAAAGCTTGCTTAAAGAAGAAGAAATCGAGGTGCGCTAGATGGCAATGCCGACGATTCTAGGCTCAATGGATGGCTACGGTGGTTCACTGGTTTTCTAAAAGCTGTACGCTATCAATGGACTTATCCCAGTGATAGCCATAAACCCTCCCGCTCTGCGAAAACTTGTCTCTGGTTGGTTTATTTTCTCACAGACGCCAGTGTTATTCCGATGTTTTATACTAGTTGCCCCAAACTTGTTTTGTTTTCCTCTTAGCACGGCCAGCCCCACGCTATTTGCGGTCTGTCGTTAACCAGTCAAGCACTACTTGAATCGATTTTTTCCCTCACCTACAACGTCGTCACTGCTTGTCGGGGTTGTTTGTCAGGGACGCTAACCAAATTCGATGTGGTCAGCAATGAGCCGGTATACAGCGCCGAATTACAGCCTGTTCAGCCTGAAGTTGAGGTCGAAATCTTTTTGTTGTGCCTGCTGAAGATCACTACTCCTGTTTGAGTTTCTGGTTGAAAAGGTACCCAGATTTGAAGCAGTTTTATTGGCTAATAATTAATTTCTTTTGAATTTGCAGTCTGTACCCAGCCCTAACTCCCCTGACTTCATCCAAAGGCAGATAAAAAAATCCTTCAGTACATCCTACACTACTAATTGGAGTACGGTGGTGTCCGTCAGTAACGCATTCGTGTGACGCTAATCCGGACTTTTGATTGGTCAAAAATACGTTTGGCTGCCGAGCGAAGCGAAGGCGGCCTTGATTGGCTAAAACAACTCTTTGCTGCCGAGCGCAGCGAAGGAGGCTCTGGCTACACTTTAGGGACCACATATAATTATGTGGTGAACATTAAAACGCACTTAACATGAAACATGGTAAACCTTGCCGCGCTGTCGTAAGTTCTGCTCTAGCAGTCGAGGTAGCTGAACATGGACACAAACTGGGTTTCACATGTAGTACATAGAAGTGTGTCTTACATTATTGTGGTCCACACAAAAGGATGCTGAGCGCAGCGAAGGCGGCGCTTGATTGGCCCTTCCGCTGCCGAGCGACAGCGAGAACAACCCCATTAGTTGAAATTTTATCACGTTCTCTACACAATATGTATGTGAACTACATCATGGTAATACATAATTGTACTTATAGACGACTTTCAACTTACATTCCCTATTTGCGGGCTGCTGCACGAACTGGACGGTGTACGCTCCCAACCAAAGTACAGATTAGTCTAAGCTGAACACAGATTGGGCGCCCACAGCCTGGACATAGACGAGTACGCGATATGGCCTGCCCAACTATAGCATTAAACCTATACCGGCCCACGACCCCGCATTGGCCGACAGCCCTCTGCTCGACAACCGATAGGTTGATATTGGAGCCGGGTGGTCCACACCAAATTGCACTTAGTGATATGAACGGTTGGCTAAAAATAAAGTTCGTCGAGGGCCGCCACGACGGCATAGTAAATTATATTGACGACCCGCATAGACTAGGATGATGAGGCGATATTCCGGAGGAAATGCGTACATAGAACTGATTACAATGTGATAGATAATCCATATTATACACTGGCGCTCATAAGAATATGAATTGTGTATGCAGAGATCAGGACTGCCTACCGCAAAGTATACTGGAACCAAGGCGGGGTCGTCGCCCGACATAGAATAGCACCACGATAGGTGAGCAGTCAGGAGTACATAGTACAGTACGATATACATAATATTGGACAGTACGTACCTACGCAGGACTTATGGGAACGTATTGAATGACTATGGACGCGAGCTCATAGTATGCCATATTATGTATTCAGCGAGGAAATGTGACCATCATCGAATAATACGCCACGATGATAACTGTACATACGACGCGATGGGTTGGGTAGAATAGCTACGCATTAGCACGGCGGAGTCAATAGTATCGGGTGGTAGGGATGTAGACGCGAGTGATTAACCCGTCGATAGCAACACCAGTGTACGAGATCTAATATATAGAAACGACAGTGGGAACATGGACTGTCACCACAACAACCCTACGTACACTTTGAATAATAGGGTTGTCTGGCACGACGAGAGTGAAACAAGTATGGGTGTGCTCACAGTTGAACGGACGATATTAGAGAATCGACTGAGGTCGCGTGGAATGATACGACGACGGAAACATACGATGCTTCATAATATTAGATGGGTGAGGCGTGGGAACATGCCGTCTCGGCTATGGCACTCATAGCTTTCGCGGTTGTACGAGGATACATTTTGGGGCGAATGTTAGCGACACAAATTGGAACGCATGCTCTAAATACGATAGCCACAAAGATTTAAAATGTCTGCTACCCGTCAACAAACGACAGACGGTAGACTTAATAGCGGCTAGATTAGCGTAACACACTGGATACTTGCGATACGTGACGCATAGCCTGAACAATGACATGGAATGAAGCGATAGAACTACAGACAACGACTCACAAAGCCGGCATTAGCAAAATAAGACACAGACGGGCCTCCATATTAACCATTTTTAGCAAATCAAAAAGCATTGATCCGATAATAGCATCTTTTATCAAAATACATGGATATTTTCTGGGTTTTGTACAAATATTATTTTTTCGTCCAATCAGACGTTTGTCGGGTTTTAAAGTTTGAGGAAGTTTAATATAGAGGATGCCATTATGTGTACCGCCTTTATAAGTCGTTGTCTGTACATCCATGTGCTCACGTAGCATGAAAGTGCGAGGTGTCCAAGTAGTATCTAGAATAACTTCAATTATGAAGATCGATAGGTTTACATTAAGGTGCACACAATCTGACGTAGTGATAAAACTCTATGTAAACCAACTTCACTTTTGTTATGAATAGAACATCAAAAATAATATTGCAACTAAACACCAACAGAAGCCCACCGGAGCGAAGCGGAGGTGGGCCCGCTCTGTAGTGGAGCGAGCTGACACAGTGAGCGGAACGGTTTGGGACCCACCGTAAACCCACCGCCGCGTAGCGGCGGCGCTCGGCTAGTGTACTATATAATACAGTACCTATAGCAGCAAAACCAGTACATTCATAATCCCATAACGCGGCCATTTGTACCGATATGAGCGTCACATCGGCGTCGGCATGGCCGCCCAAGACGCGCAAGAGGCGCTACTTTTTCCGCGAGAGAGACGACGTGCTGCTGTTGCAAGCCTTGCTGAGTGACCGTGACGCGTTTTTCTCTAGTCGCAGTCGGCGCGCGGCCTCGTGGAAGACTGTGACGCTGACGCTGAACGGCCAAGGGGTCCAGGCGTCCTCGCACACCCTGCGCTGTCGACTGAACCGCCTGGTGGAAAACTTCCAGGACGGAACCGTCCCGGTGAACCAGACGGCAGGTGTGAACTATTTATTTAATTTTTTATTTGTTTTTTTTCTTAATAGATACTAGATACTGTATGAGGTTCGATACGATATGACTTGTCTATTTTGTGCAGATTCCACGGAGCTGCGGCGGTTGTTGGCCCAGTACACCCAAGCAGCAGCTGACTACGAAAAGAGAAAGGCTGAAGCTAAGGAAAACCCACAATTTTGCCAAAGAACCATCTCTCTTCCCACTCGACACTCGCCAGACTCAGAGCCTGATGATGGTTTAACGGAGAATTACCCAGAATCAACATCGACTCCAACTCGACCTGCGTCGGTGCGTTCAACCCCTGAACCGGGCAAAACACCTCCAAAAATCCGCTTTTCTTTTCACGATTGGCACGATATCTTGCTGTTGAACGCGGTACTGGCAGACGAAGGCGTCATTACAGCAACTGGGGAAAGATTGCCGTGCTGGAAGGACATAACAGTTTCTCTAAAATGCCACGGTTTGGATGTCAAGACCCACGAGCTCTGTGCCCGCCTTCAACAAATGGTGGACATGTATCAGAAGGAGTCGGGCAGTTGGGACTTGGAATCTTTAGCTGACAAGCAAAAATTGCTGCGAGAATACTGCACACAGTTGAATGGTGGAAAAGGTCAAGGTAGCCGCACACGTAACGACGACTACTCTTCCCGTCCAGAACCTGAAGTTCATGACAATGATAGTTTCAGTGATCCAGAGACTACTGCAGTTGTCCCTGAACGTGCCGGGCCAACCCAAACTGATGCGTTTATCGAAACTTCTCAGAGGAATAGATCAGCTATACTCGGCGCCAATCCTTCTCAAACGCACAACAGTGTTGCGATATCAGCCCAGACGTCAACGGCAGCTTCAGCACCCGCTAATCAATTTTTATCAATCGCTCGATTATCGCCGTATCTCGATTCGCCAGTGATATCAATTCAAACAACGGAGTCGTTTTCAGTCCCAAGTGCTACCCGAGGCCTTGCGACTACTCTATCAGAAGCAGATAGCGAAAAGGCGGACTTCGCGGAGCCTTCGTGGAAAAGACAGAAACTAGAAATTGAAACCATTTTGGAGCGTTTCGTATCTGAGCAAAGTGAGTATCAGAAAGAAAAACGTGATCAAGAGCACATAAGGCTTAGTGGGCAACAAGACCTCCAGCGACAGACGATTGAACTCCAAAAGCGAGCACTGGACATGCAAGAAAAGTCCATCAGCATGCAAGACAGACTCGTGTCATTGATGGAGAAGATAATGGATAAAATCACCTGAGTCTACCCTAGCCGACGTGATGATGATTCTTGGGCAGGATCGTGCATACATTCATGTATGGTGAAACTATTTCTCGTAGTAATGTTGTTCGTCTGAGTAAAGTTGTTAGCCTTTAAATTAATAAAAATAAATAAAAATGATGCATCGTTAAAATGATAAGTCGAGACTTTGAAGGTACTACAGCAGATAGACGTTAGCGCCATCTACAAGACAATATGATGCAGCCATAATCACCAATTTAGGTGATGCAACTTGATCGACAACTCTTAGCCCGGTAAGGCGTGCTGTAAGGGTTTAACAAAACCGCATAGCATTCATTTGAGTGGGAGATGGTTCATACTGGATGTAACGCCATGTTTGGCCAAAGCTGCAGCCAAGCACGCCATACGAAGTGAATTATCCGTTATTCAAATAATGTAAATTCGATAGAAATGCATTGATGAGTGCGAATGAAATGGCCTCATTCAAAGCGACGCAGACGCGGCAAAAAATAGGAAAATCTGCGGGCCGCAGCTTTCTTAGATGATTTCCTACTTCCACCGCAAGGGTGCCGCCGGTGGCACCCTTTAGGAGAGTAGAGCTGTAGCCAAGTGCAGTTTTGGAAGTAGGTAGTCATCTACATAATAGCAAACAGAATAACAAAGTCAATGGTCAACGCAAACTATAAAGACGTTTATGATGAAGAGCACCACCAACGTCGTCTACACGTACATGTGTACGAGGCATGCATGAGCTTCGATGGCTGGCTCGGATTTGGTTTGGATCAACGTGACGCTGTCATTGTGCCATTGTCTACCGGGAGAACTTATGGTTCGTGAAAATCATTGTAGTGACTGCGATATGTCTGCAAATTCACTTAAATGTTGCCTTTATTTGGTTTTGGTCGAAATGAAATGTGTGGGCTATTACTACGAAGCCCTCCTGGTACAATAACGTCAGTTGACTTGGGCTTTCTGAACCTCAGTGGTAAGCCAATATTTTCCGGACAACCTTTCTTACGTACCTCTAGCCTATGTGGTATGACGAACTTTGAATAAAATCAGCAAATTTTGAAGTTCCTGTGGATCTGTTTAGAGTAGGTTATAAAACACAAATAACGTCGACTAATGTAGCGCGTTTGATCTCATATTTTATCTCCGTACACTAGAAATAGTCGGCTTAAGCCGACTTCCGATGTGTAACCCATAGGCATCTTCGGTAAACAGAAAAAAAAGTTTCAACGGAACCAGAGCGCCATTTTTTTTTCTTTTCACGCTGAATCGATCCGAAAAATGCAAGATTGTGGCGTGCGGTTTGCTAATCTGTATGTAAATACGGCTCTCGAATGAAATTTGCTCAACAGCTGCTGTTAGAGATTTTCGCCAAGAAATGCAGGATGGATGCAAATACTGTCCAAAAAGATTTGGAGCTCGGGGTTCTGGTTCAAAATCTACGAATGAGAGCATTTGTCAAGTTGCATCTTCAACGCAGTACATGTGTTAGTGTAAGTATTAATTGAATACTTAGTAGTACCTAATACCAGAACATCTACAGCAGCGGTGACCTATTACTGTGTCCACGGAGGCTTGAGGTAAATATTGTCGGGCGCCCTTACTATAACTAAACGCTCAGGGGCATAGCAGGGAAAATGAGTCAAGGGTGTTGCCATTCCTGTAAGGAAATCGGCCTTACTAGACTTGGGATATCCCATTCAAAATAAAGGCACTTGCGGAAGTATTACAGCTTCAGGTCTTTTCGCTGGCTTATTAACGTACCGGTTTGTCCTTTTTGGGGTCTGGCCGCCAGCCGCGCTTCACCTCTTGGAGGTCTCAAATCTTGATCTGCTATCCACCTCTCCTTGCCAAGCCTGTCACGCCGTCGCCGCTGGCCCACCCGTGTCACTTGCAAAAAAGAAATCAGCATAACGCGCTGTCTACCCTATTTACCATTTTTATCGCGCCCGAGACGCTATGCTTCATCCCCCCGACCCGGTGACGTCCGTCACAATTGTCTGCAAGTCTCACTGTCGAGTCGCAGCACTTCCCCGCGCAATGGAGACTATCAGTGAGTTCGTTGACCACTCTGTGCGATGGTCGCTTCCTGATGCCTGTGGCTTCGACTTTCAAGAAGGAGCTCTACGCCTGGCGCGGCGCGTGTTGATACACGAAGCATTTGAGGCTGAAAAGGCAGCAAAGATCATCGCAGCTGAGAAGAAGGCCCAAACAACAGCGAAGTCTAAGTCGCGGTTGGGAGTGACACCTTCTCACGACATGATCGCAGCTTTGATTCTACGAAAGCGAGACGATAAATTCTTTCGGCAGAGGTATTTCACGCTTAGTCTGGCACGCGCCGCTGCTAGGGGTGACTTGCGTCTGATGCAATGGCTTGCAGAGCAATTTCCAGACTGCTACGTGACGCTTGCGGTCGAAGAAGCAGCAAAACATGGCCACCTACACGTTCTTAAATGGCTTCATGGAGAAAAAGTTGGTGGTGCGCAAAGTGGGCACGGAGATATACAGCAGTCGTCGCTTCATGTTTTCTGGGGCTCACGAGAGTTGTTCTACGCTGGCCAGAATGGACACCTACATGTCGTGGAGTGGCTGCAGGAACACACGAACCCTACGCCGACTCATATGTTCTTTGTGACGCTGGAGGAGGCCGCGAAGAATGGAGACTTAGCGATGGTCAAGTGGTTATGCGAAGTGCGTGGCGAGCAGTCATCGTACGCATCGGTTCTAGCAGCAAGTGAGGGTCATTTGGACGTGCTCAAGTGGTTGAGGGGAAACGTCTTCAACCCGACACCATCAGCATCCATGGACGACGCCGCTGCAAATGGACACCTTGATGTCTTGCGATGGCTTCAGGTCAACTTGGGCTACGCCACGACGGCAGCGATGAATAAGGCAGCAGGCAACGGCCATGTTGCAGTCGTGAAATGGCTGCACCTGAACAGGACTGAAGGGTGCACGACAGCAGCCATGGACTTGGCAGCTGGTAACGGCCACCTTGAAATGGTTCAGTGGCTGCACTCTCAAAGACGCGAGGGCTGCACGAACGCGGCGATGGACGAGGCTGCGACGCATGGTCACTTGGAAATCGTGCAGTGGTTGCATCTGAATCGTAAAGAGGGCTGCACAAGACGAGCGATGGATGGCGCTGCTGCTAATGGTAACCTGGTAGTCGTCCAGTGGCTTCATCAGCACAGAAAAGAAGGGTGCTCTACTGAAGCGATGGACAGCGCGGCTCGAATGAACCACCTTGATGTGGTGCGGTGGCTGCAGCAGAACCGCAAAGAGGGGTGTACGATCGCAGCTATGAATGATGCAGCTTGCAATGGTCACTTAAAGTTGCTTCAGTGGCTGCATGCACAGCGGAAGGAAGGCTGTACAACTGATGCAATGGACCACGCGGCGGCGCATGGTCATTTGTCTGTCGTGAAGTGGTTGCATGCACAGCGCAAGGAAGGGTGCACCACTAGTGCCATGGATCAGGCAGCGGGTGCAGGTTATCTCGACGTGGTGAAGTGGTTGCATGCAAATAGACTTGAGGGCTGCACAACGGCCGCGATGGATAACGCTGCCGCTAAAGGCTGCCTAAAGGTTGTGCAATGGCTGCACGCGAACCGTAGCGAGGGTTGCTCCAGCTCGGCGATGGACGAAGCTGCAGCAGGAGGTCACTTTGAGGTGATGTTGTTTCTAGACAACGAGCGGTCGGAGGGCTGCACGTCAAAGGCGTTCGTGAATGCCACAACATCAGATGAGATAACGATTCTGCAGTGGTTGTTTGAACACTATGACAAGGAGTTTGGACGGGACCCACTTCAGTTGTACGCGTTTGACAAGTTCTACACGCTCCGGTGGCTCAAACAGAAAGCGAAAAAGTATTCCAGTACCCAAGGACGACGTTAACGCTAGCACAAGTGGTAAGAACTAAGGTATCAAGTATAAGGCAGTCGCGTGTATAAGCGACTTGAATTGCTAATAGGTAGGCGGTGGCGATTAATATGCTGTCGAGAATAGAAAGTAGACGTGAAATAACCAAGAAGGGTTCCCTGCCTGTCTGTCTCCTAAGTTACGCTTAGCCGTTGGACCATTGAGTTGAACTTTGTGAGTTTGGTTCGTGCCATAACGGTGCATCTTTGCCGTCATCCGTGGCTTCGGTACAGCTCCTGTTTATCTTTCCTACAATTTTTCGCGGTTTCTAGAGACGAGGCATCCAATTTTTGGCATGGCATCCCGCGATATGCTTCCTCTGGATGTAGCTGAAATTGGTGATGGACACCGTGTACTGCTTCCCTTTCCTGTCGTGTGAGTTACGAGGGCGAGAAATCCTCAGCGAAGCGAAGCAATACATGTACTGTACACACGATACGATTCGTGAAGCCGAGAAACGACATCGAACGTTCTGAAACGATTGTCCATTTCGATGCACGAATTTCTTTCGAGCTGACCTCGGGGATGGGGTTGCCACAATCTCCGTGTTCAACGTCGGATTTGAACACGTAATTCGTTGTCTCGTAAGGCAGTGCGTGTTGAACAAGTCTGCACAGTTTTTACGTGTGCTTTGCTGCCCATCAAGATATTTTGGCCGGCGTTGTGATTTCGATTTCACCACGGGAATGCTGATTGCTTAGCCATGCTTCTAGTAGAATCCGGTCAGGGTTTTCAGCATTGAGTACAGCATCTGTGTTCAAATTCTTTAAATTCAACGCGATGCAGTACAACTCCAGTGACAAATGATAAGGATTCTCAATTCTGCGATGCTATTGTGTCACTTGATAAAACTTCCTAACAAATAAATAGACTACCTATATGTCCTTACCGACTAGAAACAGTTAATCATAGTGGCGCTCGCTCTCGGGCAGGTCTTCAAGGATGGACTCCTGCTTGAGCCACTGAAGCGTGTAAAACTTGCCTACTGCGAAGAGTTGCAGGCGATCGTGCCCGAACTGACTGCGATAATGCTCAAACAGCCACTGCAAAATCTCCAGCTCGTCCGCTGAGGTTGCGTTTACAAATGCCTTCGATGTGCAGCCTTCGAATCGCTCGCTTTGCAGAAATAGCAGGACTGCAAAATGGCCACTCCCCGCAGCTCGATCCATTGCAGCACCTGTACAACCTTCACTGCGGTTTGCGTGCAGCCACTGAATTACCTTCAAATGGCCTCTGCCAGCCGCATTATCCATTGCAGCTACCGTACAGCCCTCCGCTCGGTGATTGTGCAACCACTGTACAACGTCCAGATGACCTGCACCAGCAGCACGATCTATTGCATTAGTCGTGCATCCTTCTTTGCGGTTTCTGTGAAGCCACTGCACCACGGGCAAGTGGCCATGTGCTGCGGCTTGATCCATAGCGTCCGTGGTGCAGCCCTCCTTCCGATTGCTATGCAACCATTGCACGACCTCCAGGTGTCCATTACGGGCGGCTAGGTTCATTGCCGCGCGCGTGCATCCCTCTTTACGGTTTTTCTGCAGCCACTGCACCACCTCGAGGTGATTTGCTCGCGCTGCGCCGTCCATCGCGGCCGTCGTGCAGCCTTCTTTCCGGTGTCGATGCAGCCACTGCACCACCGCCAAATGTCCGTTCATAGCAGCGCCGTCCATCGCGCGGGTGGTGCAGCCCTCTTTCCTCTTTTCGTGCAGCCAGTGCACAATGCTGAGATGTCCGTGCGTGGCAGCCTCGTCCATCGCCGAGCTCGTGCACCCCTCGCGCCGATGCGTCTGGAGCCACTGCACGATGTCGACGTGGCCGTTGGCGGCCGCCGCGTCCATGGCCGCGGCCGTGCATCCCTCGGGGCGCGTCACGTGCAGCCACTTGACGACCTCGAGGTGGCCGTTGCCCGCGGCCTTGTTCATGGCCGCGGGGGTGGCGTACCCGCCGTTGGTCTGCATCCACTTGAGCACCTGCAGGTGTCCGTTGGCGGCGGCGTCGTCCATCGAGGCCGCGGGGGACGAGCTGAAGATGTTGGCGCGCAGCCACTTGAGCACGTGCAGGTGGCCGCCGCTGGCCGCCAGCACGGCGGCGTACGGCGACCACTCGCCGCGCACGTCGCAGAGCCACTTGACCATGGCGAGGTCCCCGTTCCGCGCCGCCTCCTCGAGCGTGACGAAGAACATGTGCGTGGGCGCGGGGTGCGTGTGCGCCTGCAGCCACTCGGCCACGCGCAGGTGGCCGCTCTGGCCGGCGTAGAAGAGCTCCCGCGCGCCCCAGAGCACGGCTAGCCCGCCGCCCTCGTCGCGCACGTGCACGTGGCTGCAGCGCAGCAGCCACTGCAGCGCCTGCAGCTGCCCGTGCTTGGCGGCCTCCTCCACCGCGCGCGTCACGTAGCAGCCCGGGAAGCGGCGCGCCAGCCACTGCATGACGCGCACGTCGCCGCGCGCGGCCGCGCGCGCCATGGCGATCGTGAACTGCTGCTGGCGGAAGAACGGGTCGCTCTGGCGGCGCAGCTCGAGCTGCGCGTCGGCGCGCGCGCGGTCCGCGCGGCGGTCGGCGGGCACGCGCGGACGCGCCTCGAGCGCGTGTAGCACGCGCCGCGCCTGGTCGGCGGCCGCGGCCTCGTGCGCCGCCACGCGCTGCGCGAGTCGCAGCGCGCCGCGCTCGAAGGCGAAGCCGCAGGCCGCGGGCAGCGACCAGTGCACGGAGCAGTCCAGGAACGCGCTGATGGCCTCGGCGATGTGCGGCAGCGCGGCCACGCGCAGCTGCGCGCGGCACACGGCGGCGGCGGCGGCCAGGGGCGGCGGCTGCTGCATGGCTCGGGGGGCGGCTCGGGGACGTGCACGCGACGGAGAGAAAGCGCGAATGGCGTTGATACGGATGGGCGCGCGCCCCGCCAGAGGCGATACATGATTTGACTCCCTGCGAGAGCTGTGTGGAGCCGGAGGTGAAGCGGATGGGCGGGGTATAACAGATGAGAGGGCGGAACAGTATGCTTGTCACTGGGCGTGGTGGACGCGCGGCGCACGGCGGATATCGCGGTGAAGAGGGACGCGTGGACGGAGCGGACGCGATGAGATGGACGCTTTTTCGACGCTTGAATCTGTTTTGGGGCCGCCGGCCTTCAACCGCAGCAGCCGCAAATGAGCCCGCGGAACAAGACGGCGCATAATGGGGAGAAATGGGTGGACGGCACTGGAAGTGGACGGGAGGGCGAGTGCGAATGCATCGCAATGGCCCCGAGACTCGAAAAGTGTCCGGGGCTTGGAGGCGGCCTGTGACGGAGGTGAGCGGGCTCCCCGTCTGTGACTGCATCGGGAATGGATTTGATGCCCCGACGATGCGTGCCCCGCCATTTCGCTGGTGTAAGCGCTCGCTCGGGAGGCGACTAGAGAGAGCTCTGCGGCGAAGAACGCAGCCGAGAATCCGCGCGTGATCGAAGGCTGAGGCGCGCGCATGAGTTGCTCCGCGTCACATCGCATGTGCCACGGTGTGTGTGACTTACACGAGCTTGATCACTCGGGACGCGCAGACCTTGAAGTGGCTGCGTTGCTTACACAGCAGGTCGCCCGGCTGCTTCACCGTGCGCTGAGTTTACGAGCGAGGCGCCGCGGGCCCGAGAAATACACCCGACGCTGCGTGTATTACCGAGGAAATGCACAATAAATGGGGCTGAGGCAGATTTACTTCTTCGTTAACTTCTAGGTCGAGCAGGACGCCAGCAGCAGCCCCAGGCGGTGGTCGCTCAGCAGCGTCTCCATGAGCTGCTTCAGCGCACGGTTCGGGTGCAGCTGCGACTTGGTCAGCGGCGTCCGCGTCAGCGGATCAAAACAGCCGTTCACCTCCAGGTGCTGCTCGATCATGGATCGATCGTATGTGTTGCCGTCAGGGGTCGTAACCGGGTCATCCATTAGCTCCAAACTCAGCGGGCAGTGGAAGATTTCCATCATCTGCGTTAGTGTCTTCTCAGCATCGCCGCCAGATACCAAGCCGCCGTCCTCACTGGTTCTATCCACACCGTTCGACTCGCCGGTGTGATCTGCAGCCACGTTTTCATCGGTAGAAAGCAACGTGTCGTAGACTCCCTGACGGAGCAACCCGACAACCTTCATTTCCATCAGAATCGAGCGCTTCAATACTGCTCCGGACATAGGTGCACCTGCTGCCGACGATGGCAGGCAGGCCGAAGCTGCTGACGCTGCGCTAGCTCGGTCGAAAGCCTTCTCTAGTAGTAGCATTGACTCGTCGTATGCTTTCTGTACACGCTTGCATTTGCCCTTCCAGAGTAGAATTGCAGCCTCTCCCTCCACGGATACGCCAGCGATATCGTGCGCTATACTCAGATATTGCCATGCATTCTCGGATTCGTCGAGAGCGTAAAAACATTTTGCACACGATACGTAAGCCCGAACGCGCTGCCGAGTTGTTTCGGGGTCATCCAAACTATTTCCTTCCGAAGACACTGAAGTTATCGTCGGATTACACGTCGCAGCTTCCTGGTAGCAGACAATAGCAGCTTGGAAATCGCGGCGGACAAAATAATCATCACCTTTGGCGAGCTGGTGACGCATAAAAAAGGGATTATCAGGTGATGTAGAAATTTCGATTGCTTGGATCTGAAGATCTGGAGAGGAATTCGCCATGGCTGCGAGGTAACTTGCATTTTCTTCCCACAGATGTGCCAGCCCGTGAAAAATAGCAGCTTTATCCCCACCTAGAGCTTGAATAGCTTGGAAATCGGGAGAAACCAAGTCAAATCTTCGCAGGCGCAAATTCGCTGTCATGCGATATGCGAAACACTTGACATGTTCTGTGTTGTCCGGGAGATCCTTCAGCGCTAGTGTCAACTGCTCCACTGCCACGGGGTACTTCTTGGCGAAAAACGCTTCCACGCCCTTCTCCATGGGCGACTGCTGCGCCGGAGCGATACGCCAGGCGCACCACATTGGTCCGCCTTCCGTGCTGGAGGCCTCACGCGTCCCATCAGGCGCTGCTCTCGTGAGCACGTGTCGACGTTTACTATCCATCATATCGGCCGTGGGGGCATACAAAAACTCGCGCTGGTAGGGATTGTAGAGCGCGAAGACGTCCCTCTCCTGGGCGCTCAGCGCCACGAGCTGCCACTTGCCGGCGGGTCCGGGCGACTCGTTCGTTTTGCGCCACGTGAAGACTCGACTGCGCGTCTTGCCCCTCGCGTCCTTCCTGAACTTGGCATAGTCCGCCGAGTACAGGTACTCGTCGAAGCGCACGCTCTGCAGCATGAACGTGTCGGTGTGGACGTCGGCAGGGATCATCCTCCACTGCGCCTTGGCGCGGTCCTTGTCCTCGGGCCAGGCCTCCTTGGGGCTCTGCTGCGGCGGCTCCGCTTGCTCGCCCACCCAGCACAGCGCGTGGCGCCGGTCGTTGTCGAACGTGCCGGCGTTGCCCGGCGCGTACAGCAGCTCCTCCTTGCTGGCGTCGCCCTGGCGGTACTCGCTGCGGCCCGTGCGCGAGAGGATCTTGAGCTCCAGCGGCTGGCCGCTGGCCACGGCGCGCAGCGTGGGGCTCACCCACGCGTACCAGTAGCTCTCGGCGCGCACGCGCGCGCTGCCCTCGAGGTGGCTCATGAGCTTGCGCAGGAAGAAGGCGAGCGGCAGCTGCGGGAACTTGCGCTGCCGAGCCTCCAGCGCGCGCAGCGCGTCGCCGCCGGCGTCGCCGCCGGGCGCGCGCAGCGCCGAGCCGACGCGCTGCAGCACGGCGCAGCCGTCCAGCGTCCAGTGCCAGCTGGGCAGCGCCTCCAGGAACGTGAGCAGCACGGGCACGTCGAACAGCCCCGCGGCGTACAAGTCGCGCAGCGCCGCCTCCAGGTACGCGCGGCGCCGCGCCTCCAGCTCCGGCAGGCGCAGGAAGCTCGCGCGCGCGCGGTCCGGCTGCTTGTGCAGCAGGTGCGCGCGCGTCTCGCGCAGCAGCGGCGCCACGTCGGGCGCGGCGGCGTCGTCGCGCTCCATGCTACTGCTCTGCTCGAGGTCTGAGAACGGAGGGGGTGCGTTCTCTGGGGAACCTGCTGGACAGAATGACCCAAACCTGTCAGGTGGCATATGGCTACAATGGGTGTTATCGGCCTCAAGGAGCGGACATCCACCCACAATCGGACCCAGTAGCACCCACGCCCCATGACGACGCCTGCCGCCCCGCTCCAGCCGCGCGTGTGGGCCGGACGCATCCCCGTCGTCTTCTCCCTGGACCCGAACGAGGTGACCACGTTGCACGCGCCGCGCCCGTTCTACGTGAGGCGCCCGAGATCTACCACCCATGCAGCAGCGACCGTCTCCGCTAACCGCGTGCTGCTGCTGCTGCTGCTACTGCTGCAGGCCATGGTGCCCCGCTTGAGCTACCTCGTGTCCCAGACACGCGACGTGGTCGAGTACTTCCGCGACGCGGCGCCGCCCGTGTCGGCCATGCAGGGCGCGTCCATCTGGTTCGAGGCCAAGGGCGTGCCGCTGCACTGGCACCTGCCGTTCGGCCTGCTGCGCGACCTGCTGTGCGGGCCCGGCGAGGACGGCGGCGCCGACCTGCCGTGGGCGCTCACCGTGCACTTCTTGGGCTTCCCGGGCGACGTGCTGCTGCCCTGCGAGAACGAGCAGAGTGTCGAGTCGCACTTCATGCACAGCCTCAAGCAGGCCACGTTCCTGCGCATGGGCTCCACGAAGGCCGTCATGGCGCTGCCCGAAGCGCAGCAGACGCAGATATGGACCAGCGTCTCGCAGAGTGAGCAGGGCGGCGGAGGGGAGAGAGGGGGTGCACGACTCATCGCGTGTTCGTGCTCTGTGGGCAGATGACTACGAGAGCTACCGAGAGGCCACGCACGAGCTGCATCTAGATGGAGGCGTGGACGCCTCCGCGTTGAGGCATCTGCCGCTGCGGGTGCATCTTGACAACGCGCCCGCTATTCAGATGCCCATCGCGCCGCTGCAAAATGGTGAGATATGAGAAGCGTGCGGGTGCGGGAGACTTCCTGATCAGGTTTTCGTGCTTTGCCCAGGTCGCGAGAAGACGCTGCTGGAAGTGCTGAGCTACCTCCTGCCAGATCTCTGCCCTACAACCGATACGGTAGCTCACGAGCTACGGCTCGTGGTGCACGGGATCCCCGTTCCCGCGCACGTATCTATTGTCGAGCTCTACAGGAACTTCTCGTACGCCGACGGATTTCTCTACGTCGCCGTGCTGCCCCAGTCCCCCGTTACTGGTGCTTCTTCGTAGAGCTCACAGGTATGGATACAGTAACCGAAGACCTCGGCGGAGTTGAAGTTAATGTCAAAATACTTGCCAACGTCCAAACGTTCTGCAACGCGAGACATGAGGGTCGTGCGAGCAGTTCATCGAGGATGAAGGCTTTGCGTAGATGTGTACCCTCGAAAGGCTGTTTTATCGTTCTTCAGCAGGCAGTAGTCGAGCTAGGCGTCTAGAATTGAGCGTACATGTACATGTATTATGCTTTCAGCGGCTTCTGCTAAAAAAAAAGGTTGTTATCGCTAGTTATTTTAATAAATAAGACGCTTATTTTAATCCAACTCACTGTAGGAACTGTAAGTGTATTAATACATGTCCTGGGACATCATGATTGGTCTGATTGCCATCTAACCGGATATTTGGAATATACTTCAAGTAGTACTACAGTCCCACGTCGCGCTATTGTGCTCTTCGGCTTTTTTTTCAAGTTTCGTGAGCGCCATGCCGTGCGCGAAATACGGGTCCGCTGCCCGATTAAGACTGCACTCTAGCAGTCTGCCGGTACTGTAGAGCGGGGGAGGACTTGGAGTCCAAGCCTTTGTTCTCCCTCGGCTCTCTAGCAAAAAGTTCGGACTATATAACATTGGCGTACCCAAAGATTATTGAGAACAAATCCGGAGACGTGAGGAGGGCCATCTGACAGAGATGCGGAGGTGGGCCTATCCTGTCAAAGTGTTGTAGAATCCTTCAGAAAATCTTGACTTGCCACTGGCAAGTGACTGGCAAGTTGCCAGTCACAGCAATAACGGTCTGGTAGAGCCTGCTGGTCGATCCAAAACTGCAGTACATGTGCATGAGACCTAGCTGTTTATTTTAATTTGAAGTAATCAAGTACCACCCAGACCTACGCTAAAATAATGATCAATACATGTACGATGACGAAATGAGGAATTCGTAGAAAACCCGGGTTTGAAACGCTGTTTGAGCCACATAGCGTTCGCAAGATACTTACTTACCCGTACAAAATCCCCTAGTCGTGGGATTGCGAGACTGGTACTGTAACAACATACATTACGGTACAGTACAGTGTACACTGTACATGTACTGTACATGCATTGGAGTGCACAACTTCAGGATCAATCCTTCGCTCGATCGCAGTCCACCGAGCTCGAAAGCAGCGTCTGTGCTACAGCCAATCGTCCAGATTCACTTTCAAAACCTCCGAATCCAAACAAGCACCGGTGAATAGTTCACGCTCGACGCTCGCTACAGTACTGCAATGGTTTCTTTGCTGAATCTGGCTGTCGTTGCAGCTGCTGCCGCCGGCCCCGCACCGGGACAGACAGAAGCCAGGAAACTCTCCTCCGGTGTGTGCTACGCCCCGTGGCACCACCCCACCGTCAACTGGGATGTTCTTGCTGGGGACATGAAGCAGGTGTCCGAACATTTCTTCAGCATCCGTACGTACCAGGCTCAATTCAACGGAGTGAATGCCATTAGCATGGCGGCAGCAGCCGGTCTCCACATCGCCGTCGGCGTGCAGCTGATGGACCCGCGTTGGATCGACTCCGAGATCCAAGCAGTTTGTGACGGCTACGCCAAAAACGCGTCGGCAGTTGAAGCGGTTTACGTCGGTAACGAGGATCTCAAGAACGGCAACTTTGGCACTTACACGGCCGACCAGCTCGCTGGCTACATCCGTCGGGTTAAGAGCTGTGTCGGCAACACGCCCGTCGGCTCAGCCCAACGTATTAACGAGTGGCTTGGCGCTGACGGCGCATGGACGCTGGCAAACGCCTGTGATGTTATTGGAGTCAACATTCACCCGTTCTTCACTCCTGGGTCTCAGCCTTCGGTGAAGAAGCTGGAGGCCCAGTGGGGCCAAATGACTTCGAAGTTCGGCTCGAGCAAGGTCCGCCTCACGGAGACCGGCTGGCCTTACGCTGGTTCGTCTTATGCCGGCAACGTTCCGTCGACCGGTGCGATGACGCAGTACTTCTACGACTATGTCTACGGGTGGTGCCCAGGCAAGAGCCAGTCGTACTGGTTCATGATGTACGATACCACGGTGAGCTACTCGGGGGCGGACTACGAGAAGCACTTTGGACTCTTCGGCACGGACAAGTCGCAGCACATCAGCATGCCATGACTCAATACAAACTGAATTAACTGTCCGTTTGGGAACTCTCATATTCATGTAGTAGTAGCGATCCCAAAACAAAAGAATTTGAAGTTTTCGGTTTTGCTAAACAAAAAATTGTCGAGAACTACGCTGCCCTGTGTTACCCTGTACTACAGTACTACTGTACTATTAATACTGCTCACACTACTTACTACGTGGGTACAGTAAATACATCCGTGTGTCGCTGAGGATCATCGATCACCGACAGGTGAACCAGTCCCGCCACGCATGTCAACAATCTAAAAATAAAATTATTTTAACAAATGGATCTTCTTCAAAAATAACATCTATTAAGTATATAAAAATGATCAACTAAATTCAAATTTTTTTAAAGAAACAAAATTATTACTGATACAGATAT